>JASGCC010000298.1:25000-266314 GCA_030067915.1 Hydractinia echinata | reverse complement strand
TTTAAAAAATAAAAGATTCTTTCCAAAAATCAATTTTGAAGTTTTTTTTTTTTCAAGGAGTTAAGTATTAACAAAGAAGTTTAAAAGAATGTTTCGATAGTTTAAAGAATGTCGATAGCTCAAAAGAATGTGATGATAGCTTAAAAGATGTCGATTTTTTCCTACTTGTGTTAGGTTTTACTGGAAGCAAATGTGGACACAAAAAGTTAATAAATGTTTGGATAATCCATGCAAGAATGGTGGCACTTGGTGAAAATGGGGGGACTGGTATCAATGCACATGCTTGCAAAATTGGGAAGGTCTGTGTCTAGATACTTATATCTATTCAAAGTTCTTTGTATGTCTTTCTAGATATATCTTATGCAATAAATCTTTTCGCCCTAGCTGTTATTATTTGTTTTTATTGTTATTGTTATTCATTTGTGTTTGTTTAAAGAATAAATGTCTTTGTTGTTGCTTACTTTCAACTTGTGTAATCTCCCTTTAGGTCAGAACTGTACAAATAAAAAAGATTTTTGCAAAGGCGTCAATTGCAAAAATGGTACCTGTTTAAATGCAGCAGACAAATTTCATTGCAATTGTTTCGGCGGTTTTTACTGGACAAAGTTGTGAAATAAACATCAACGAGTGTGAAAACCACACATGTATTCATGGCGAATGTTTCGATGGGGTTAATCAATTTAAATGTCTTTGCGATGATGGATATGCAGGTACTCATTTACCCGCATAAACTGTGTGTCGCTGACAAGCGTCATTATGACCGAATTCCGTTGTAATCTTCAAACATTAACATTGCATTATATATTCTTGTAAACAAAATATTGGGTTTGCGTGATAGGATTGTATACATCCAAATTTTAATTTTTCAAGAAATTAATCATTTATAAACATTCACGTATTTAACTCAATTACTACTTTCATGCATATCGGATGGTACAAACCTGTCTGTTTTTTTCTTTAGGTTCAAATTGCACAGAACTGTGGATAAGTGTCCTTCGACTGCGGCAAGACAGGTTGTCAACAGGAGTGCAACACTAAAGCCTGTAACTATGACAAACGGCGCCTGCACTCTGGGCATGCTTAATCCCTGGGTGAATTGCACCAAACAACTTGTGAAAACACATTTGGAAATGGTGTATGCGATCCAGACTGCAATGTTGAAGAGTGCTTTTACGACGGCCAGGATTGTTTTTCTGAGACTAAATGCAAGTGGGAAAGCTTTTGTAGACAACACTACAACAACAGCAATTGCGAGAAATCATGCAATACTGTTGGATGTGCCTTCGACAATCTTGATTGTAGCAAAAACGAGATTGATAAGCGAGTAGGTTATTTAACTTTTTTCTTCTCTTATTCAACGGCTTACCAGATTTCTAAAATCATGCATCTTATTTTGCAGGTACCTGGCAATTTAGTCTTTATCGTAGCCTCTACAAAAGACAATTTTTTAAAACGTAAGATTGAGTTTGAAAGAGACGTTTCTAAACTTCTCCGAAGCAACGTTGTTGTTGAGAAGGTTGAGCTGGTAAATTCCTCTCGCACAAGACGAAGTGTCGATCAAAAGCAACCGAAGCTGCGAGTAACAACCACCATTAACAATAAAATGTGCACTGGTGGTTGTTTCTCTACAACTGCGGATGCTGCAAGTTTCTTGGCAGCAAAGGCATCCAAAGGACAACTGGATCTTCCCGTTCCAGTCTTGGCTGTGAGAGGTAAGCCACAGTTTTTTGGGGGTTTTTTATTATTATTTTGACGTGTGAGTGTAAGCGCTTATGTGTATCTAACATCTTGACTTCATAGGTACAAAAGGCCCTTCGGCTAAGGATAGTAGCAAAACACATTTGTCACCATTGTTGATTGGACTGATAGTCGTTGCGGTACCCTGCTTCGTATATAGTTATGGTTGTAACCGGAAAAAGGACCTATGGTGCCCTCTGGGCGCCAGAAGGCCATAGGCAACACCGGGCACAAGGGATGAGACGGGAACCAGGTGTAGGACAGGAAGGCGAAGAACTCACGTAGGTTAAACTTGTGTTTTGAATTCTCCTATTAAGCTCTAAGCTTATAAAATGGGACTGGCTATAATTTTAAATAGTCTTTTTCGTTTAGTTTTCTTCTCTCTTCTTCTAGTTATAGATCTGCTCAAAAGTAACTACACGGAGCCTTAGAATCCTTTTTAAATTATCACCATTAAAGTTATCGAATATGACTAGCCAAATATTGTTGTTTGGGAAAAGTGACTTTTTTTGTTTGACACTGTAGTTAAAAATCTCATAGTCCTTACTTATCTCTCTCACTTCTCTCTCTCACTTCTCTAGAGTTATTATCGGCATTTTCACACGACCAGCCAGATCTCATAAGATTTTCTAAATGTTTATTTAGGTCTTTGAAAAAAAGAATGTGAGTCTTCGTCGTCAGAGTCCAGCAGTCCTTCGCAAGAGCGACAGTCCAAGCGATTCAAACATGATTTTGTTCAATCGCTTGGGGTGATTGGATGCAACACACGCCGCTAAGGTATTGCGAAGGATGATCCAATTTACCTGGCTGGTTAAGGTTTAAGCTCTTTAAGCAATGTTTTTTAAGTGTGCCATCTAAAAAGAGGTTTCCTTTTGGTTTGCTTGTTTCTTTGAGGTTTAATGGTCATGGCTACAACGCACACTCTTCTATCTGAATGCAGAAGGACGCAATAATTTAGCAAATATTCGAATTAAAACGAAATGAAACATAGTAAATTCATAAGGCGAGAGACGGCAGCTTTTTAACTAGCTGAAACTGCTTTGAAATGTTGCTTTATTTTTATCGTTCTAAAAATCTTGTTTTCATTTGCAGAGATGCTGCGACAGATTCAAGCTGAGGCCAGTTTACAATCGCCTGTAAGTCTGTTTTTGTTTTGTTTCTAAAAACAGTAAATCCCACCTATTCTAAATTCCAAGGTAATTAGGATAGTCTAAATGCAAGTGAATAGCGCATGACTTGGTTTGGTAATGGACAAAGGTTACCTCAGAAAAATTCCAACAGGTTTTGTCTTTGATAAGCAACGTTCTTTGTCTGAAGGTCGGTTTTATATTAAAGTCGA
Organism: Hydractinia echinata; assembly: GCA_030067915.1. Taxonomy (NCBI): domain Eukaryota; kingdom Metazoa; phylum Cnidaria; class Hydrozoa; order Anthoathecata; family Hydractiniidae; genus Hydractinia; species Hydractinia echinata. Next base: position 263,238 of record JASGCC010000298.1, on the reverse strand, counting down.
AATTGTTGCGCAACAGTTGTGCAGTATCTTCTGTGTCCGTTTTTTGTAACAACACGTGCTTTTATTAGAGTCGTACTGGCGACTGTTGCTACAACATCGTTCAATCCTTTTGATGTTTTGTACACTGGAACCTTTCAGTTAATTTGAAGAATAGTCGACTAGAAATAAAACTAACACTAACTGAGTGACTTTTCGAAACCTAGTATAAGTTTACAGACTTGTTATAGAATAAAACAAAAGGAAATCTTTACATCGTTGCACTTTAACCATCACCTGTAAACTTATTAACGAATGCAGAAGTCAGAGACCCAAAAGTCAGTAAAACAACCAGTCGTATCATTAGTAAAGTGTCTTTTACTAAAATGTCTAAAAAATAATTAATGTTGCGTGAAAAAGATCTTTTTGCTACTTTCCTTCTTATTATATTTACTGGCCTATGTGCTGATTGTCTAATTTTTTTCTTTAGCGTGAAATCTTGACAGTGGAAAACGGCCGTCTTGAAACGGCCCTCCATGTGGCTGCCCGACTCAATAAACTAGAAATGGCGCGACAGCTAATTGATGAATATGGTCTCGACGTAAATGTAAAAGACAAGGACGGCAAGTCTCCGTTACATTTAGCTGTTCAGTTTCTTTCGGAAAACATCTTTCACTTCTTATTCGAAACCGATCCTGTCAAACTCGATAGCCAGTGCAACTACGGCATGACGCGTTGATGGAAGCTTGCCGTTTCGTGCGCCAACTTTATGGTGGTAGACCTTGTGTCTACAGGCGCAAAAGTGAATATAGCTGCAGACAGGGTTATACCGCATTGCATCATGCTGCGATCGTGGATAACCCCAAGTCAGCTTCACTTTTGTTTGAAGAACGGCGCAAAGGTAGATGCACAGAGTGTTAAGGTCAGTATCAGTGGTTAAAGTTTACACCAAGCTATATCATGTCTTGCTTTTCTGTTATTTGTTTTGTTGGTTAACATTTGTTACAAAGACATTTTTGTCGTGTTTCGGTACATGGTAAACTTTCGTCTCCAGTTTCTCAATAGGATCAGTTCGGCATCTTGAAATTTAATTAGCATTATTATTTTACCCTTATAATTTTTACCTAACGTATTGGAAACTATAAAAAAAACTTATACACCGAACATGTGATGACCTAGTCACACTTCCAACTTTAAATAAACGGAACAGATGATAACTAAGTCAACAGTCCGCTTATGGACTGTTTAATGGTATTATAAAAATAAACTTAGAAAGTTAAAAAATTTCGTCAGCGGTTTTCTGGATAAAATAGACTAGACACCTAAAGAAATGACAATTTCACATCTAATTTTCAAAAACAGAATGGGAGAGGGAACGTTTGTTGTCATATATATAAACTAATTTAGTATTGCTGAAACATATTTCGCAATTTTAACCCTTTTTTTACGGTAATGGACTTAAAAAAGCTTCTTACATGAAAGATATATTGTATTAAATATTTCGTGTTTTAATTTTTAATTTTTTTTGTATTTAGGGTGCCACGCCCTTGTTCCTAGCTGCAAGAGAAGGCTGTTACAAAACTGCCGTTGTTCTGCTTTCCAACTTCGCCAATAGAAGTTGTGCAGACGCGGCGGATGTAAACCTTTGGCCATCGCCGACCAAGAATGGTCATTTAGACATCACAAAGCTCCTCTCAAACTATAATTCACACAGCTATGCTCAACGCCATCTCCACCAACTCGCCGCCACCGGTCATTGTCTCCCATTATTCAGATATACGACCGAAAATTGTCACCAAGGCACCTTTGTGTAATTTCGACCAAAAGCAAAGTAACAAGCGCAAAAAGAAAGCCTAGTTCGAGAAAGGAAAGAAGAGGTACAAGTGGGCTGCACGGAGGCCATCCGGGTTTTACTTTTCCGATGAGCACCCAGTCCTATCCAAACACCACCTCACCGAACTTCGGTAGAACAGCCATCGTTACCTGAGTTTAAAAAACGTGTTTGAAGATATTTACTCCATTGAGGACTGGTAATGCAAAATATGCCGTCAAATAATTGGCAGCCTATGCAAAATTCCATCTCAAACTGCATGGGAAACTCGTTTGTTCCAACGACTATAAACTATGAAGTGAACTTCCCTGGAGAGGACCCATACTCAAATGTTTACTACTGAACTCTCTCACCCATTAAATCTGAACGACGTGTTGGATCATCCATTTCCGACGCCGCCGTCGGTTAATGAGGTGGACTCTCCATATAGTGAGTTAGCAATTAACGGACCATCTCCATTTTTGACCCCTCTCCTGATTCATATGCGACCAACGTCGCCTGAATCGGGAGGCTCTATTTGTTAGTTGTTACTTTAATTTGTTAATTAGTATTTCATTTTATCCACTTTTTAAAAGAACAAAAACGATAACTCTGTATGGAATATTTCTTTCAAACATTTAATGCAATGTGACAAAAGTTTCGATAAACCAAGCCATTTCATAAAATCAGAGGTTTCGTTTCGGGGCTGTTCACGGAATTAAAGAACTTATAAGTCGAACGCGTTTTGCACTTAACCGTGGTGTGACGTGTTAGCAATGTTTTTTTTGGACGAAAGGTCGCGCAGCCATGTTTAAGAACATTGGTTGTTGGCATATTTAAATTTTTATATAACTTCTAAATTCATGGATTATAAGATGTAAAATAATTTTTATGACCAATGATTCTTTGAAAGTCAAATAGATTGGAATTCTGAATCTATCCTAATAGCCCATGTGTGTGAGCGCTGTTCTCCCTGCTTCAAGTGGCGACTCGTTTGAGAAAACAATAAGTATTTCAACAAAAACATACTCCTCCGCAGGTGATATAAGCCACTCATTTCACTGTCGTCAAGGACTAACAAAATTTAGCAGGGTTTTAATCCAAATAGTTTATATGATAATTCCTAATATAATTATAGCTTTATATATATTATACTTATTTTTATTGTCGTGTAAACGTACTTCATTCTATTGCAGATTCAGTTATTGTTGTTTTGCTTTATTAGTTTTTCTAATTACATATCTGATGTTTATATGTGCTGTTCCATGTGTTGCGCATTTCTCTTAAATTTTTATTAATATTTTTTTGATATTAATATTTCCAATTTTCTGTACCGGAATGCATCGATTAGGCGCATGTGCGTTTAAATTAATTGATACAATTATTTTGGGCGTGTGTTTAAGAAGGCGCTCAATCAATGCATAGCGGTACATCTTTTTTTTATAATTTATAAGGGAGGAGTTTTAGCATCCATTTGTTCTCTTCTTCGCAGAGCCTATTCATCAGCTGTAAAGTGTACGTAGTTGTTTTTTTGTCGGATTTACGAAGTTTCTGAAACTATTTTTATTGATACCATAACTTTTTGTATAAAAATGTTTATAAGTCAGCAATAAATTTGCTATAAAACACATGGTTTAATACGAAAAGTGAATTTCCTTCCCTGTTTGTGCTGTTTTTGCCAAAAGTTGCGAAACGTGATAACCTGAAGGTCTGTCTTCATTAAAGACAAAATTTTATTCTTCAACATCTGGTGCAACATCTCTTCTGTTGGTTTGTTGTAAAGCGTGTTTCCAATAAGTTGTTTCTCTTGTGCGATTGTTGTACAACTGTTGTTTAACATTTTTTTTCTATTAGTGGAAACCGGCCTTAAAGATATACATTCGCTTCGCTATTCTTGTTGGCCTGCTGAACTAAAAATTTCGGTCTTAGCCGGTCTCGGTCTTAGCAAACTTAATTCGGGAGTGAGGGAAGCATACCGATTTTTAGGGATAGAAATTTGGTGATGAATTTTATGTTCGCTTCAGGACAGTAAAAAAATTCGAGTTATCAGTTAATATGTGGTCAGGGGGTAATCAGTCAAAAAAAAATCATGTTTTCAAGTATCCTTATGAACAGTTCTAAAGTCATATTTTGGCCTTTCCTTATCGAGTAATTTTACACATCTAAATCTTTTGTAACGTTTTTTCTCTTTCCAAGGTTTACGTTTTACCATTTTAGCCTTTTTTTAAGATTCAGAAATGATAGACTGAGTGACGTCATCCATTTTTTTACCCCAATTATCTTCCAACGTGTTTACAAAAAATTAGGTCACGTTTTGTGGCAGTATAGACACCTTCTTCACATTTAATAGGAGGGAGGATGCCTTTTTTTTAGCCCAACCTTTCCCGGACCAAAGAGCCCGTTCATATTAAGGTTGATATGGTAATATTTTTTCATCCTTGTCTGAAAAAAATTCATAAACAGTCTTTCTGTTTTTTGCCTTATTCGCATTGCGAAGACAGTGGGGAAGTGAAGTCAACTAGGCGCTTCCCCACATATCCGAATAATAATAACTCGTAAAACAACAAATATTAAAAAGCATTTCTAACGCCATTACATTGAAAACCAGCAAAATAGTCAAATATTTTTGGTTTGATTCAATCAAAACTTTCCAAAATAAATTTGAACAATATCTTACAATAGGAACGTCATCCACAGGGCTTTTATACGTCTATGATAATAGGCTCAAGATTTTAAATACATAGAATAACCTGGGGACGAGAATGTTACGATAACTTATTTGCAAAACTAAGGGAACGAGGTAAGCTTAAGTATAATAAGATCCTGGAAAAAGATTTAATTACATCTTTCACGGAAAAACAAAGATCTATAATAGACCAATCAGAATTCATCACGTGACTAGACGGGTCCCTACTTTCGTGGTTTATCTCAAAGAGCTCTAGAATAAGATATTCTTATTCTGTAACGATGAAGAAACTTTAAAAAAACAAGACAAGGACAACCTCCCGTTCGAGATTGTTATAAAGAAAAAAGCTCTGATGACGAGTTTGCTGATGTGTCACAAAACGTATTTGAAAATCTTTAACACAGGTTGTCATTAAAATTTTAAAAATATGGATATTTTTACAAAATATTAGCAAATATGTTTCAATGTTTTTTTCAATAAGCGATTGAGATTGAAAATATCTTATTTATAAACTCATTGAATGTGTCGTAAAATCCTTTTAATTAAGAAGGAAAAAAAAATTATATTGTGAAACCTCATCGAAGACGAACTTCTTTTTCAAGAGGAGGAGGGAGAAGCAGCTCACGGACTTTCCATATCAAATTTTGATACAACATTTGTTAACGTTCAAATACTTAAACAGAACTTATAAAAGCTAAGCATAAAAAACTTAATTAAAGAAAAAGCGAGCAACAGTAGAACTGGAGAAAAATACAGTAGAACTGGAGAACAAGAAAGAAGTCATCTGTGGAGAATTAGTGAAGCCTGGACAAACATCATCCGTCAACAAATTCGTGGAGGTGATAAGATAAGATAGATAGAAGGACCCAATCGTAGAGGATTTGTAAACGGAACACACAATAACAAAATATAGTACAACAAAGAAGAGAGACAACAACATGCAGCCAGTGATATTAGTTTTAATGACTCTACTCGTGTTTGCGGGAGTTACTGCTTTGCATGTTTGGGTCCTTTCCAAAGTGACTCAATTTCGTTCCAGAGGATGTCGACTTTTAAGCAGATCAAATTCTCATAGTTTCGCATAAATAATAAGAAATGTAACATCATTTTAATTTTCATGTTTCTTTTATTTGACTTATGAGGGTTTTGGTCTGGATTTGTCACAGACACGTGAGATTGGATGTTCGCAACAACTTATTTTATCGCGTATATATTATTAATTAAAAAAAAAAAAGGCTGTCCGAATTATTAATTGACTAAAATATTTTCGATAAATCTGTGATTAATTTGTTTGAGAAATTTTCGAATTCGTACTAAAATTCGCGCATTGAAAAAAAATTTGCGCTTTAACGATATTATAGTATTTTGAGCGTAAATTCGCGAGTATTAATTTTTGTTTCTGTACTAAATATCGCGCGAATGCAGGAACAGTAGTACGCGCAAAAAATAGGTACAAATAAGGCAAGTTTTTTTCCTAAATTTCCAGCTCGTTTGCAGTTTCAAGGTTTTAAAAAAATTATTACTTTTATGCCCCTGCATCCATTTGCTCCTTGTAAATCCACACCTTCTTGCACCAGCCACCTTTATTAAGGCTGGCAAAAGTAGATTCTTGCTTCAGACTTTCTGTATTATGCAGGAGAAAAATAAAAGTTAAGTGATGTAGCAAAGTGAACAAACAAAATAATTTGTCTTTTATAGTGATATTCTGATTTTTTTGTGTCATGGTTTTTGTCCAAAGTTCTGTTTGGTCCTCCCTGGCGCCTTGATTTCTTCCCTGTCGCCCTGCCCCATTTGCGTCGGTTATTTCGCATTGTTTCATTTCGCATTGTTTCTTCTGGGGCAAGTATTGTTATTAAAATTCAATTTGAGACATTACATAAAGTCGTTACTCAACTTACTTCAATGTCAATCTATGGTTTACACACATTAAGAGTGGGGACGAGGCTATGATACCATACAAAGATAAAAACGTTTTTGCGAAGTAGCCCGCTAATGCAAAACAGGGAAGCTTCCTGTGAAATTTTTTAAGCGATACAAATAACTCTACGGGCACTGTCTTCCGTAATTGGCTACTCATTTCCTCCAAATCCCACCATTGGCTGGATTAAATGCAGGTTACAATTAGTCCCAGTCTAATATTTTTTTTTTAATTTTTGGCAATCATCTTTTTCCCACACATCCGGCTGCTACAAGCCTGTAACCAGGTTGCTACGGGCCTGTAATCAGGCAGAAAGAAGAAATTATACCGGATCAGAATTTACTTTCTGGAGTTTTTTTCAATCGCGAAGGTTAGAAAATGAGCCCTGGGAACGAGGTTGTTACTGAGGCTATCAATACTAAATTACAACATCACTGATATTTGTTCCTTGCTAACTTGAAATCAGATATTTTGTTGATCAGTTTCTGCTAACTAGAATTCATTAGAGAACTAACGAAAAGAACTACATATATGTTTTTATGTAATAAAAACATTCTTACATGTCACGAAAAACAACATGGCATAAAAAGTTTTAAATTTTCGCATTTTATTATGTCCAAATTTCGTCCCCAAAAAGCCATAACTACATTAACAGTCGCCACCGTTATCGAACAAAAGCCAACTTGATCAGTAAATATTTTTGTTGATTTGTGACGTTAGACGGCGTACATAGCTCAGCCAAGGCTTGTGAGGATGCACTCACTTCTTGAGGGCTTGTGAGGATGCACTCACTTCTTGAGGGCTTGTGAGGATGCACTTACTTCTTGAGGACTTGTGAGGATGCACTCACTTCTTGAGGACTTGTGAGGATGCACTCACTTCTTGAGGGCTTGTGAGGATGCCCTCACTTCTTGAGGACTTGTGAGGATGCACTCACTTCTTGAGGACTTGTGAGGATGCACTCACTTCTTGAGGGCTTGTGAGGATGCACTCACTTCTTGAGGACTTGTGAGGATGCACTCACTTCTTAAGGACTTGTGAGGATGCACTCACTTCTTGAGGGCTTGTGAGGATGCACTCACTCCTTGGGGGCTTGCGAGGATGCACTCACTTCTTGAGGACTTGTGAGGTTGCACTCACTTTTTGAGGGCTTGTGAGGATGCACTCACTTCTTGGTCTTCCAAGAGATATTATAATTTATCGCGAGGTTTGAGCGATGAAGAACACAAGTTAAATTCCAGTAGAACAACATCATCGTAGAAAAATAACTTTCAGCAATTTAACAACATGCGAAAGTAAGCAAAAAAAGAAAAACTTTAAGACTATTTTTGTTTCGCTTTACTATCACAAAATCACTTTATTGCGCATAATCATTTAAAGTTTTTTTCAAGTCTAAAAAGGTAAAATGCCCTGGGACGAGGTTGATGACATATTTAACCAATTTTTAAGTAAATTTTAAGAAACTGTTTTCATAGTCTAGACAAACATCTCGCTAAAATTTTATTTACAAGAAGTGAGATATATTTTTTATTGGTCTAGTGCTCTAGTGCTCTAGTGTTCTAGTTTTTTAAAAAAGAACCTGCTTATTTATGAGATCTGGTAACGAGATTTAGACATTTCTATTTTTTACTGTGATGCTGGTAGCGGAAGAGAGTCATTTTTTTACAAGTGAACTTTTTTAATAACATTGCTTCTAATTCCCCCAAATTGGAATTGCAGTGTACTGTCTGTTAATCTACTATATTTTGACCAGTCTCATTTTCAAGATCATCAGTGCGTTGACTGCGTGGAAATAAAACTTTTGACGTCAATCCAAGCAGAAAAAGATGTAATGTTCTCTAATAAGAAATTTATGAAGAGTCTAAGCACTGACGCTAAACCGTGCAATTCACTCATGACTTTTAATCACCTCGTTAAATAAGAGAGGAATTAAAGAAAAAATGTTTGTTGACACCCAGGGCCTTATTATACCCTCCATCGCCACCAATGAGGAACCTCCAAGATCTGTCGTTTCAGTTAATTTATGCAAAAAGCGATGAATATTTACACTGAAAACCAGGATAATTCATATTCAACCTTCTCTTTTAGTTAGTTTAAAAAACAAACAAAGCAACCAAGAATCCTGCAAAAAAATGAAATTCCAAAATATTACGTCATTGATATATGGTATGGCAGTTTATTTATTATCATGTCTATGAAACTATAATAAAATTTATCCGGTAATTTATATAAAACCACTAACAAGGAGCACTGCACTCCTTCGTGGAGAAAAACTTGCTTGATGAAACACATACGGAGACAATACGTGATGATTCGATTTATACCCTTTTCAGTGGCGTAGTTCAACAAAGTACTTTGAAAGGGGAGCTTTTTTGTATAAAAAACACGTTTTCGCATCTATTTATAGTGGATAGTGGTTAATTCATTCAAACTAGAATAAGAAATGTTGCAAACAAACAATATTTTCATAAGAAGAAAAAAAAAAAGGCCTGGTAACGAGGTTCGTAAAAAAATAATTATATGGAGAAAAATCAATTGCAGGTCCCTCAGGCAAACCTCGCTTTTAGAGCCTCTTTTTTTCCTTTTTTAAACGGAGATAGACAACGTCTCTGACACCATCTCTCCGATTTAAAAAAGGGAAAATAGGTCCTAGTAACGAAGTGGGGCCCTCTAAGTGGGGCCCATAATTAGCTCGTTATCATTAGGTTGTTAGTGACTGGAAAAAGCGTTATGGTCAAACTAGATTTCCAATTCGGATCATACTGGTGAATTCGTTTTTATCTCTGGAACGCAAAACAGCGATCAAAAATGGAGCTAGATAATGCTTGTTTAACGAGTACTCTAATTGTGGGACGAATCAATTATTTAGTTTTTTATTTCGGCATTAGGTGCATTTGTTCAGCCTGACCTATGCCATGGATATTCCTTTGAAATTGAATTGAATAGAGTAAACACGCATAATGCAATAGACCTGTTGGCGTTGCATATCTTTCTCCTTTTAGTATATCTATGCTTATGTACGGAAGCCCATTAGTGCCATTTAATTAGCTTCGGAAATGTGATCCTAAGTGGAGCAAAGAAATTATATATGTTTCAGACAATTGGATAATTTTTACCTTGAAGGATTTTTGAAAACATAGGTCTTTGTTCCTTATTTAGCTTTAGAGAGGATGAAATACAGTATCTTACTTTTAAACGCAGAGAGCCTTTAAAGAGTTTGACGCAATGCAACTGCTTATATGTTAAAGATGTGACACAGATTGAAATAAAGGTCACTGTGGCTGCTCGTACCCTTTTTATAGCACTAAACCGCCTTTCTTATAATAAATTGTGCCCTTCCTGTAACTTTAGGTCAGTTACTCAAAAATTCGAATGATTTTTGTTAATATCATTGCCACTCAAGTTTTGAGAGTTAACTGTATAAATAAAAGTGTAAATTTTTCCTCGAGTTATGTATTCATGCTCTAATTATTTGGGTTTCTAAGGTACAAATTATTTAAAATGACTGTGGATAGGTCTACAGCTCTATAGAAAATATACGAAAGCATAGCCGCATACGTTTTTTAAAAAAGCGCGAGTTTCAATTTTTCTGCTCGCAGAATGTTTGGGAAAGGTTTATTTGCATAAAGGCATTTATTACGTCATAGACACTCCATTCGCCAAAAACACGATAAAATCGTTCATTCACAGGTTTCAACGGTTTGTTCTTTGTTGCGTTTTTAAAACAATTCGACCATTCACAAAAACTGATACTGGCGAAAGTGAATGCCCGTAAAAATTCTTCAGGTTGGCTAAGTGAGACTAAAATCGGTTCTAGTTGAAACGGTCGTGTAATCTATCAGATCGTGACATTGCATTAGCAAAACTTGCACTATGCTTCAATAAAATCAAGGAGATGAAATAAACCCTCCACAAAGCGACATGAATAAGTTATTCAAAGATGAATGCGAGTGTAATTTATTTATTGATTGGGTTACATACAACCGTTTAAATGAGCAATAAATAAACGCTTATAAATCATTCATACATTCGATATTTCTCTTCCTTTCCTCAAAACATTTCAACTTTGTTTACGAAACAGCGAATTTAGAAAGCTAAATCTATCACGATAAATTCGAAATTCGCTTGCGGTAATCTCTTGGGGGCAACTCAAGAAGAATTTGTTTACGTACGGTGGGAGGACAACTTAGTAGAACTTTCCGCTAACATCATCTTTGGAGAAGTTATTGTGAATTGAGAAGACGAAAATAACCGTTGGATATCCGAATTTACTTGTTATCGTTTTTAAATATCGTTAGATGACTTGCGAAAACGTAGCTTTGTACTAAAGACTGAATACCACAAATTAAGCATGGTTTTTATCACTTTTACTGTTGCAGCTTTCGTGTTGACGGGGATTGGAACAGGCCTACTCTCCTGCGCATTGTATGGATTACTTAAGCAGTTCGGGGAGTTAGAGTGCGAAGTAGAACGATTAAACACACGCTGGAGAAGAGCGCAAGGAGCATAAACGCGAATCTGATTTAGCTAGAACGTTTTCATACCAAAATGGAAATTTCGTATAATACATGTGTTGTATAAATTAAATACTTTTTTAAGAGTGTATAGTGAAAGGTTTTCTTTTTTTGAAGATAAAGATAAAGCTTTTTACAAGCCGATTTTATTATATACTGTTATATATCTTATTGACCATTCGAACGTAAAATTTTTGACATTTTTCCGACCAAACAAATTGCTGAAATTTCATTACATTATTTTGGAAATTACTAGCAATTCCAGAAATTCCTAGGAAGTGGACATGTTGTTTGTTTTTGCTCGCCATTTTAAATTTTGTGCAAGAACTCTATTGTATCAGGGACAATTTCTACTTTAGACAATCAAACGTGAAAGTATAGAAAACTACATGATCTCCATCAACATCAGCCATTTTTGTTTAAATTCGCAATTTTTTTTTCAATTAATCCTTTTGCTTTATATTTTTTAAGTAAATCCCCAACTCAACAATTAGGTTTGTTGTTTTTGTGTCTTATTGAAAAAAAAAAAAGAAACCGAAGCGGTTTAACACTCACACTAAGGCAACAAATAAATTTCTTGAAAAAAATAAATAAATAACCATAAAAAAATCCGTACAGACGGATACGAGAATATTGATCGAATATTGATCGATACGGCGCCCTAATTAAATTTGTTGTTACCTCCGCGAAACTTCGTTGCATTTTAAACACGCTCACCCACGGGTGTGAGTGAATAAATCCTCGCAAATGGTAAACCCCTAAGGAATTAAGAAGTTAACCTTCTTGAGTTTAGAATTTTTTTTTAACTTGACTATCTAAAAATATGTATATATTTGCGTATAAAAATAAATAACTTTAACAAATAAATATCTATTATATAAGACAATTTGTAAAAAAAGTTTTGTATGTCAAAACAGTTTGTGTATTTAAGAAAGACATTTTTTTGTTCAGAAATTTCATCCGTGTCTGTATCACCAACACTGTATTACGGAATGTTGACTCGGTACGTTTTCGATCATCGTGCAAATCTGAACAGATAGCTTTCCCTAAATTGGTTTCATTTCATCTATCCTGTACTGGATTCAACGGTTTTAAAAACGTGAAAGGACTTTTGTCTCGGGTATGAGGTTTACTTATATCAATGTCTAACATACAAATGCACTGGTTTATAACCGTTTCTAGGTTTTCTAACTCGCGTTCAGTAAAGTTTTGTAGCACGTATTCTATCACATCGCGTTTACTTTCTGGCCTGCCGATTCCAATTCTTAGACGCCTGAAGTCCTGGGAAAGGAAGTTAATAATAAATATATCAATACGCAGTACTCTCAAGCTAATAGCAGACAACTTTACGACTATTTTTCTCCAAAGATTAATACTTAAAGGTTGAGCCTTTAAAAAGCAAAATGCTTATGGTAAGAAGCGACACACGCAAATACATCAGAAACAAACAACAACATAGCGGCATTAAAAAAAATAATTCCTGTAGCAGTGTTGCTGTAAATCAACAAATAAGTTCCTGAAATTTCAAAATTCTATGACCAAATTAGGTTTTGATCATTTTTCTTATTTTCCTGACTGGGACCTGAAGATATAGGTCCCTGAGGTTATACATCCACAAAGCTTATTCTTATCTCCATCACTTAGTACTGAACATGAATACCTTTGAAACAGATAGTAAAAGGTAAAAGAAATGATACTTACATTGGATGCCAAAGATGATATCACAGATCTCACGCCATTATGTCCACTGCAAAAAATATAGCAAATTTACCGCATTTATATATTTTTTTCTGCAAGGTCATTCCTTTAACAGAGGTTAATTTTTGATAAAATAAAAATACAAGAGCAACAGTAATACGCAATTTTTACCGCGCTTTTCTTTTTGCTAACCAGTTTTTTTATTTTTCCTAAAATTTTGTCACTGGTTCAATTAGACATTTTTACATCTTGAACAATTTTTAATGTTAAGTTTCAAGAATATTTTCTTTTGCATAGAAATTGTGTGTGTAACAAAACTTTAGACAATTTTCTTAAATTGTATATAAAGCAGCTTTACATGATTGTAAAGAAAAAGGAAGTCTAAATTCTACACAGGGAATGGCTGACAGTCTAAATCGTAAAGATATATATGTGATCTGTAAAAAATGTTGCAAATACGAGCATTCCGCTTAAATCGCAAAAAAATATATATACATTTAGGAGATACATTGGAGACGATAAGGAAAATTGTGAACAAAATTACTTCATTTAGGCAATCCTAGGCCTGTATTTTTTATGTGAGAAAATTAAAATGAGATACCTAAGACTCAGAAAAAAGAAAAAAAAGAGTCCTGCGAAAGAAAAAAATGTATTGACGTTACCCTGCACTTCCACCATACTTCCAACTGATCTTACCGAACGCTCGACAAAGATCATCATGTAGAAGGATGACATTCTTCAGTTCAATGTTCATATCTTTCACTAATGAAACAAGTAAATCAAATAAAATCTAGCTAGGTGTTTTTAAAATAGGTATAATTCTCATAAAACTGTCTCTAAAAAGGACTTCATAAAGTATTGTTAGGTAATCCGTGGGCATTAAAACTTGAAGAATCAAATTCATCTTTTCTTATATACACACTTTCTTACAAGAATTCTTTTTTGTCGAGCAAACGAGTGCCATTTTGGCAAAAAAATTTATGTTAATTTTATTTTATAATATCTATGCATTGATAAAGTTTGAATGCACACTCCTTAACAGGTCTAAAATTACTGATGAAAGAAAATGTGCAAATTTGCTATTACTTAAATATGACATCATAATTCATGGAGCATAATTAAATCTGAAATTCTTTAAATGTGAATATCTTGAGAACGAAAAGAGCTTTTTAAAAAATTTAAAAAGACTTGTTAGCTAACTTTTTAAGTAAGCTCTATAAGTCCAACCTCATTTTATACCTCGTGTTCCTTTGACAGATGGGCAGTATCTGCTTATTTATTCTATTTTGAAAAAAAAAAAAAAAAAAAAACGAAACTGAGATTTCTGTTCAATTCACTTTACACCTACCAGCTCTATATACACTACAACCATTCAAATTCATTGGAAATTTTGATTTTAATAATATTACTTCATCATCATGCCATGTAAAGGTAGCAGTGTAAGCTCTATACTTTTGTTGATAACACCATTTAGAATTGTAATGGGTGGCTAATGCATTGCACACTTTCATTCCAATACTGTGTCGTGTGTCTAATATGACATGGTTACCCAAACCAATTATCTTCAAAGAGAAAATAATGAAAAATAAATAAGAATTTCTTTCCTTAAGATACATTAACTTCAAAAAATTTTTATCTCCACAACTCAAAATTTTAAGCCTTATTAATATATTTGCGAGCTATATGCTTGTAAAAAAAGAACACTCGACATAACTTTAATTACACTTTAAAAAATATTATGTGAACAATATAAGAGTAGCACTTACCATTGTTATTAACTTGCCCATATTATGTACATGTACATAAGATGACGTTTTTATTTATTTGTACTAAAAAATGAACAATTTTGGTCTATGATTTTATACCAGACACAGTCAATTATTTTCTCTGACCCTGCATAGCAGCGAGTTTTTAAAAATGTTGTGTTAGGTAATTTCTATTGTCCTTAATAACAGCCAGAAAATTTATATTTGGTTGTTGAAATAATTTCATTGAAGATTATCTTGAAACATAAATAGCTCAGGGCTTGAATCCGACCCTATTATAGGCGAGTCTTTTCAGATTCACGTCAACCATGTTATGCAAGTCCACCAAGTCAGAAAAGACTCGCAAAATAAGTTATGTCAGTCTAATTTTTTTATTAATATTACCTTCTCATGCTTAAAACAAATGACATAACCCAGTACTTATTACCTTACTTAACTTACCCTATATGCTTACCCACTTTCTACGCTCTGTCCAAAACACAATCCTGGGGATCATTTTTTCTTTCGTGTTGAATGTTATTCTAATCTATTTATATTTTTGCAATCACATTGAGCGTATTAAAACGATTTGCTTTGATAATAGAGCAGTATGAAAGGTATCATTTTTAGATGTTATTGACATGTTTTTCACAACCTAGTGCCCAGGATTGAATTAATAAATGCTGTTAAAAATAGTAAAAAATGTTAAAATTAAATTTGGATGATATTCTTCTTATTTCTCTTTTTTATCTTTACTACTTTCAAACAACAGGTGGCCACACAGGATTTAACTTGGTAAGTTGTAGGGCAGCGAAATCTAGCAAAGTTGGCATATAGTCAAAAATGGTGGACGGACATTATATACTATCTATGCTTTTTAGTAAGTTTAAATAAAAGGTCTTCAGAATTTACCTTGTTTCTATAGTTTTGCAAGAGAGAGGTGAAAGTAATAAGTGTGAAACAGGGGTACACAAAATAACACTGTGAAAAAACGTTTTAACCTAGCTAGTTAAATAAGGCTAAGTTAGCTACCCATAGATAGATAGATAGATGTGCATATTTTACATGGCTAGCCTCACAAATATCGAGGGATTATACCCTGTCTATTATTTCCAGGAGGGGCCATGGCTTAGATGGAGAGTCCTAGAGTATTTAATGCTCATTTTGAGCTACGCAGATCCAATTAGGGCCCCTTGCTCTACTAGACAACTCCCAGCAACATCCAACGGCCCACACAGTGTGCCATCTCCCCAATTTCCCTCACATGGCTTGGGTTAACCCGGGGCTATGGTAACATTCACTCGCCTATGTTGAATCGCCGTCAAGAGGAATCGAACCCTGGTCTCCCGCACAGAGTACGAGAGCTATAACCACTAATCTACGGCGCCACAAATGATGATAATACATTTAAAGCTAATTCCGTACAAATTTCTTTTATTTGTAATGTATGAAAGATCGATTTCAGATAACATAGTAAAGCAATAAAGATGTCCTGGCCCATTCAACATGTCCTGTTTGTACACAAGACAGCCTAACTTTGAAGTGTTGTCTTTCAAAGGTACAGCCAATTTGTCAACGCTTAATCCCAACTATCAACAATTTAGCGTTAGTAACAAAAAAAGCAGAAAGAATCTTATTAAAACAAATAAAAATGTAATAATTGATTTTTTGACTTTTATCTTTAAGATTCAAACCATTTTTACACACAATAATTTAAAATTCCTTCTTGAATTAGGAAATATATTTATTCTGCGCCAGTCTTAAAATTTTGAACTTCACATTAATCTTGTTGGCTTAAGTGGCGATAATTTTGAAAATCATAACTATATATATATATATGGCTACATTTAAAAAAAGGTTTGATGAATTTCTCAGCGTTGGATGGGTGGCCCATCTACAAAATCCACAGTTCTTCATTAAAACTCACATAAAAACAAGCGTTGACAGTTGGGATGGGTGGTCCATCTTAAAAAGTTCAAACCTAACTTTCAATGGAGTGCCCCGTTTACGAACTGGACAGCAAGGGCCGACGTTGAAAGATGAGACTGAAAAAAGACACTAAGGTAGCTTTTTTAGCTAGCTAGCTATAGCTATATAGCTATATATATATTTTAGGGAAAAAATTTTGTGGTAAATATTTTTTTGCAATAACTTAACCTTTCCAGAAAAGTTTCTTCTCTAAAACACATTAAAGTCACTGTAAAAGATTCCTAGGAAAATATTCAACCTTTACAACATGAATTGCCAGTATTCATTTCCAGTTTTGTTGGTGGTGTTCCAACCGGAAAAGTCTAAAAACAACCCGTCATTGCATGCAGAGTACAATTTTACGGACTTGAATATTAATTTCACCGCGGTACATTTCGGGGGCACACTTAAGCCGACTTTCTTCATAGCGACAATTTAAAGAGAAGCGGGAAATCAGCGGGAAATCAATAAAATAAATGGTTCTTTTTATTTATCAAATATATATACTTTTACTTAAACTAAAATTTACAATAAAAATCTAGAGACTTTGCAACTTGGTAAGTAGTACCAACACATTTACAGTGACACCATTGTTTGCATCTATCACATTGGATCCACTCGCTATCCTCGTTCTTGTTGCACCCCTGAAACAAAAAATTGATAGAAATTTCGGGAAAAGGCAGACATGAGTCAAGTGAGAAATATGAAATAAATACAATATATAATGTAGTATAGTATAGTATACATAGTACATTTACTTTGCACTTATTTTTATCACTGATCACGCCTTTCAAACAACTGCCGGAGATGTTTTGGAAGATATATCGGCGATACTCTGTTGCGTTGCATTTCTTAGTCAAATCGGCTCCTGAAAAGAATAATGAATAAAATTATTTCACAAAAATCTGACTGATGAATCTAGAAAAACGTAGTGAAATTGATGCGCCCAATATATGATCATGCTAGCGTACTAAATATCCCCACTCTATTTCTTAAAATTTTAAAATTTTTTTGCTTTTGAAACAAAGATTACCTTTAACAAGACATTCGGCGTAGTAGCATGTCAAAACACCACAACTCATACCATCCTCCTGCAACGCGTGGTTTTTATGTCCTACCGTGATGTTCGTAGCGCCAAATTTTTTGGATAGAATATTTACAGCCAAACTATACGACTTTTTGAAGGTCATGTTCGTTTTACTAGCACGAACCATCATCGGATCGAGAATGAACAAAGTTGAGGATTTTATATCGATGAAAAGTAAAATCCAATGTGTGTCAGTGGGATTAAAAGGGACAATTATTTGGGTTTTAGTTGCAAGATCCAAACCTTTCCACAGCAGCCGAAAGGATTTGCCTACCGCAATGAGTAGTGCCTCGGAAGAAGGACAAAAGAGCACATTAGAATATTGGCTCTCCAACGAAAACATGAACGAGTTTATAATCTCGTCGTTCAGCCATCCTGTTTTGAATAAACGATCTTCTTTTCTGATTTTGTCTGACTGTTCTTTACTGTGCGTGACTTCTAAAGTCAGCAAATCTAGAACAGTGACAGTGTGGCAGCCATTTTTTAAAACAGCACTAGTCAGTTCTTGCTGAAGCCTTGTGCCGCAGGTTTATAGCTCATACGAAGACGTGCTAATAATTCCCTCGACGCTTGACTCATCACTACTGTCATCATCGATAATCACAATTTCCTCTTCAATGATCTCCGAAATGTTTACATCTGCCAATGGAATATTATAATAGCACATGTCGTTCTCAAGTGATATTTCCTCAACCACGTCATATATACCTTGTTTATCAAATGGCCTTTGTGGGATCCTTTTTCTGGAAAATAGATGAATATTCTTCGCTCAGTTTTAACTTTTTTTAATGACCATGCTTCTCTAAGTTTTTTGGAAACAGATTGTTTCGCTGAACGACTATTGCACAATGCCTATAAGATGCAAAAATTGTTTTCAAGGTTAACAGTTAATTAAACAGGCTTGGGGAGAATTCTCACAAACAGTTTTTGAAAAATTGAAATAAACTAACATTGAATTCAGGAAATACCAATATGTCTCTCAATACAATGACGGCGGGACAATTCATTTTTTTTGTGTTCTGTGCATGGAACCGACTCTTCTTGAAAAAATGGTCGTTCTTTAACTAGTAAAATTAAATATATCATTATTATCAAAAATATCTAATCCGATATGAATGGACTTAAAACAAATCATACATACTTCACTAAATTTAGCATCCATTCGCTTCTTTTTCGCCGAAACATTGTGATCAACACCATGTGTGCAATCGAGTCTTTTTTTAGACAAGACAACAAAAGGAACGCCAGTAAATGGTATTTGTTTGATGGCATCTTTTCGTTTAACATCTTCAAAGAGGATTTTGTGATGTTTGATATCAATTTCTTAATAATAAAAAATATTTAAGAATCATACTAGGATCAGATCTGAGTACGGTTAAATGAACATATTATATACCTTTTTCATAAAAGCATCCATGTGTATTGTAAACCGAGAACTTTGAATTGGTTTCCATTTCATGGTCCTGTATTGCTTTATTAATGTCTTCCATACATTTGAAGTTCGGAGCGACATCGAATATATTTCCTAACAACAACCAGAAATATTAAAACCCAAGAAAATGGTTAAAAAAAAGTTAGTTTTTTAATAATTTCGATATAATTGAACATACCAGAGGGCTTTTCATAGTCTCTCTCTTGTTGTTTTTTAGTTTTTGTCTTTTTCTTGTTCGAGTTATTCATAAATTCGTCTCAACTCGAATTATCTTCTATTTCACTCAAATTATCATCTATCGAAAAGAAACAATACATTTTTAATATAAATAGAATGTTGGACTGTATTCGATCGAATAATTGTCGAAAAAGATAACATAAATTTTTGTTTTACCTGATATAGTTGGTTGTTTTAACAGTTTCAACAATTCTTCCACCTTTCTGTTTTCTTCTCTCTTTTGTGGCGTTGGATGTATGAAGTCGTCGTCAGAAGAAGAGTCTATAAAGTAAGGAATAGAAGAAACAATAATTTAAAAAAAATAATAATAAAAAATTAAAATAGAAAATTATCAGACGGCGATGAGGTTCCACCCAACGTAAGAAAACTCTAAGCGAATAAAACAAAAAAAAATTATAAAAGGCGACTTGCCATTTTCATTTTCATTTCCAATTAAATCACACAGTGTTCCATTCCCACTTGAATCACAAGAATCATCGACCTTTCTTTTTCTTTTTTTTGGAAAAAATGGTTTCGCTAAAATAAAAAAAGAGAAAATGTTAATGCAAAATAAAGAAATCAAACTTAAGATTATTAAAATTAAATGAACTTACCTGACATGTTGCACTACTACGCAAAAAATTCCGCAAGGCTTCACCCACGTGTTTGTTGTTGTGTTTTTCCCGCATTGCGCATATTGCGCATGACACTTATCACTTTTGCTGACATTGCAATATCTTCAGTCTGTAAAATCGTTCATCTCTGAAACTCTGCAATGACGGGTTGTTTTTAGACTTTTCCGTTCCAACCCGTGTTGTCCTCTACACCATCTTGGGCAGGATTTTTCGCGTTCTGTAAATTACATAACTTGGCACTGTGCAGGGAGTTGTCTGGCAGAGCGCTACTGTCCCACACAAAGTCGGGCCTTATACAAAGTGAGAAGTAGTATATATTATAATAAAATATCAAAACGTGATACAATAACATGACATGACACAACAGTTCACATAACAAAAAAATAACATAATCAATATCGAATTAAACGTTAGATAAGGCATCTAGAGCAATGTTGTGGCACTTGTTCAAAATGTTGCGACGTTTTCGCTCTCCTCTAAGTGCACTCACTGCGGCACGAATGAGTGAAAATTGAATTTTTTTTCTAATCCATGCTACTGTTTCGGATGTTCTTGTTTTTGTTTTTAGTGCGATCTTTTCTGCCAGTTTGCTAACGAATATCGAAGCCTCTCGAGCCATTCCACCAGAAACCCCGAAAATCAACGGTGTGAAAGTACCGTGATCAACCATCAGAATTCTCTCATTATATTTCCTCTTCTTCTCCTTTTCCAGAGTACAAAACGTCGACGAAACGGACTTGGTTTGATATGTCTGAGCTGTCAGGTTTGTAACCTTTACGTCAAAAAATGCTCTTCTGTATCTTTGCCAGAATCCGACTGCGCTAACATCTGCTCTTGCCCCTTCAGATTTAACTGCACTCCTCCTAAAATCCACTGATTCTTGGGCAGCAGAAAGAAGTTGAGGTTCAGTTTGAACGTCATTGCAGCATTCGTTTAGCAAATTTGCAAGGAGGTCTCTTAAATGATTGTGACGGGCAATAACATAGCCACCAAGATGACAATTTAAAGCATGTTGTAGCGTGAATTTAGCTTTACATGCACAAAACAGAGGAACATGTTGAAGTTCCCAATTGTACCGCAAGTAGAGCAAATCCACAAATTCTTGCTTGTTGAGTGCATATCTTTCTTCTTTTAAGGGTAAAGTCGAAAGCCAGATTAAAGCACCTGGAAGACGAGAGATTTCATTTGCTTTTTTTTCAATGGGATTCATCTTTTCACGAAGTTCGTTTAATTTTTTTGCATTGTGCGATGATAATTCGGATTTTAATTTTGCAAATATTTCTTTTGTCTTCGGGTTGTTTGTCAGAAGTTCAATCTGGTTATTTACACGTTTCATCTGAAATTCGCAAATCTTTGATGAGTTTGAAAACTCCCATTCTGCTAATTCAGTAACGTCTATAATTCCTAATCCACCCATCTTGATCGGAAGAGAAAAGAGACGTCTTTCATCTAAACTACATTGACGGCCATTACACAGCGCTGGTATAAAGACGTTTCTAATAACATCTTCCACTGGTCGAAGAAAATTTGAAATGTCTTTCAGCGTCCTGATATAATAATTAAATTTGTGTCGATAGCCTGCCGTAAACGCAATGTAGGCAGACTGTGGATGAGTCTTCGCAATGTTTGATAGAGTAATTAATTCTTTGACCCATTTACTAACTAGGTTTTCTGTGTAACTCTGTTTGTACGCTTGTGACCCTAACGCTGCTCCAAGATGTTTTTGTCCTTCTTTTGTTATATTTAATCTAGAACCTTTAAATATGATATTGGCTGTTTGAAGATGTTCTTCTTTCACTATTAACCAAGATTTGGTTTCATTAGGAAAATAGCCAACTTCTGGACCTGAAGATTTTAAATTCTCCCACCAACTCTTGATATCGTTAATTTTTCCAACTCCTGCTAAATCATCCGCAAATGCTACATGTTTTACACTTCGGGAATTAGGTGTCGATTTTATAGAGGACATAAGCGGAGTCAAGTTAATTCCATATATCGCCATTGCTATAGGATCGCCTTGTGTCGTACCTTCGTTTGTAATTATTTCTCCACCTCCTACGATAAACAAACGAATCGATTGTTGGTAACAGTTTGACGTGAAGACAGCAATCGTGGGACAAATGATGAAAGTATTTTGGATCATCATTTTTCTGTTCATACTGTTGAACGCGTTTGAAGCATCGACTAGTAGAATTGCGTCGGTCTCCTGTTGCTCAAATATTTGTCTCATTGCATGTACAGCCGTTTCACAACCACTTTCTTGTCCAGCGCAGAGCTGAAGACTACCAGCGGCGTTCGTTATATCGTCTTTGAGGTGACTTATGATTGCCTTTCCAACGATCCTCCTCAGCACTTCACCGAGGTCTCACACCGGGATTTTTGTTTAATGGTATAAGGGTACACGCTACAAAACTGTCCATGTTCCTTTCTGTATGTTCATGGCATGATTCTATGCACATGATTCTGGCCATAAGTGCGATAGCATTTGCAAGATCTGTGCTGTACGAACCGTATGATTTAGACAACAACATCCTTCTCCAAGCATCAGCGTCAAGCTTTGATGGTCCAGCTGCTCCTTTGGTCTTGACTGCAGCCTTTTGTATGCTCTCTCCGTCAATGTTATCATAAGTCGTTGGGTGGACAAATACCCTAGGCCCTTGCAGCAGTACGTCGTCAACATTATGATTTGTATCCGGGTGTTTTTCCAATAGAGATTTTATTACTTCATCATTCATTTGCAAAACACCCGAAGAGCTTTCATTTGAAAGAACATTGAGAGCTGAATTCACTTTACCCTGAAACATCAGGTTACTGAAGCGTTTAGCTATCGATTCTTCATTTAACTTCTTGCTTTGTAGGAAGCGATGCTAAATGGCTCTGCACTCTAGAATAATGTCATTAAAATCTCCGCTAAACCATTTTGTAAGTCTTCGATTTAGACATTCTGAATGTTCTTTTGATTTCGAAGATTTGCTCGGCTTTTGAAGTAGTAACGAGGGCATTACAAACAGCAGTTTCATCGACACATTACCGATTTGTGAATTGTTGTTCCAGTTTGTTATAAGTCGAGTGGTTTCTTCAATGAACTTTTTACCGGCAAGACCACTTGGTATCATAAAGATGTTTTTCCGCCATTTCACAATTTCATCGTACAATGCATCAGTAATTTGCTCAAGATCTTCAATAGTATGTGAACCCCAAATCGGAATAGTCTGAATCTGTTCAATGGTTGGTTGTATAATGGTGCAAGTGACTTGTTCTTTCTTTTTGCACTTGTTTTGATGGTTTGTTCTTCCACCTTTACTCAGGAAAGAGCGACCGCATGCCTCACATTGAAAGCATTTTAAAGTTTTATTTAAATTCTGTTGTTCATCTGTTTTCGTTGAAGGTACCTTTTCCGCTCTCTTTTCATCAATTTCCGTCAACTCCTCGTTAGCGTCGATTTCTCTTCCTGCATAATTTTCAGAAAACAGCTTCCGCATTAATTCTTCCATCATTTATTTTTTTGTTTAAAGAAATGTTTTTGACACTTTTTAGTGCCTAAATCTTTTTTTCGCAATCAAATAAATAGAATTTGCGTTACGTTATTTTACGAGCAACGGTTTTATACAAAGTCGGGCGAAAATATTTGTCTGGCTTTAGCCGCCCGACTTTGAAAGTTTTTGCCCTATGTGGTACATGTATGAAAAATTACAGTACTGATTGAAAAAAAGAGAGCATTTTTTAAGTGTTTTATTGGCAAGAAATAAAGAAATTATTTACGACAAAATAAAGTGAAACTTTTTACCAAAGTATAAAAAAACCACTGTATTGCAAAAAAATGCCTTTTAGTCAGCTTTGTGCTATTAAACCAAATTAGGCCCAGTCAAAGAGGGCGTTTTTTATCACACGTTCAGGAAAATAATACGTTTGGATAATTTGGATAAAACTAAAAAAGGACGCTCCTATTAAACTAGCAGCCTTTATTCGTAACGCTTTAGAGCCTATTAAAGGAGTGGTCCCACGAAATTTTCGAATTTTTTTTTATTTGTTCTTTGGATTCTCCACTATTCAATTAGTATAAATTTTTTATTCTTTTTTCGAAAAATTGTTTATTGATCTTTTAATCAATGCGCAAAGATCGTCTTTTTATTAAGAACCTTTTGCTGTGACGTCATAATTGGCGATGTTAGTTTCGAGAGAGAGAGAGAGAGAAAGAAAAGCTTGATACACAGATCACATATATGAACACAGACACAGCGAAAAAGAATTAGAGCATGATATTATTGAGGAAGAAAACAATTTTGGAGAAGATGAGGACGGTGATAATGAGATGGAAACCTTTGATGAGCTTTTTACAGGCACAGGGCTGCAACTTTTTCAATTCCAGACAACTAAATAAGATGATAATAAAAACATTGACAGGCCCGGCGGAAGCAGTGCAAAGTTCATGCGGCGGTAGCGAGCGCTAAATGAGGCTAAATTGGTTTAAAATGTAACGATTACATATAGTGTATATTACATTGCGCATGAAGAAGAGTCAACAAGCGAACAAACGTCCACGAACAAAACAAACGAAAGTGTTTTTTTTCGAATGCAATGCAATGATTTCCCATTTATCCTTTTGTTTTATTATTTTGTTTACAATATGCTCTGGCCTCAAATAAATAGCCTTTATAAATTTATTGTTTTGTTATAACTTTTGTATATTTCCTATTTCTGAAGCAGATGATAATTTCACCATTATTCAATTTCTTGTTCGTATATCTTTTTGAAACGAAATTCTTTGATATTCCGACAAACCCCTAACAACCCCTTGTGATTTGTTTAAATAACGCGCATTTTATGTGATGTGTAAAAGAAAAATATTGAAAACGAATTTCCAAAATAAAATTTTGTCAATATATTTATTCTTCTATAAAGTGAAAAAAAAACATATCTTGGCAGCAAAAAAGTCCTGCGGCCAAAGCCGGCGTTGCCGTAGTGCTTCCGCCGGGCCTGATTGAACCTGAGAGAGAAAACGATATTTTTAGTAAAACATTGGGAAAGTTTTCGTGTTGGGAGAAACGAATGGTGCAAGTGCGATAACTGCAAGACTGAAACTAGGGAGATTGATTGTCTTTGTTGCACGGAAGTGGAATCATTAACAGACAAACAATTCCAAGGTATATGTGCTTAAACATATTTGTTTTAAATATGATTAAGCTACATAAAAATTATTGTTAAAATATCAAATAATAATGATATGTATCGTACAAATATCCGTTGTTTTTTTAGGAATAAAATGTAGAGAATGAGGATTTTAAGCAACTTTGTCTCGTAAAAGTTATCTTACAGAACGTTTTAATATGCTTACACGAGACAAGAGGGGAATTTCTGCAAGCCACGCCTACAAACAAATCTTTTCGGTGTGCTGCTTACAAGCAATTCATTTGGTTCGTTTTCTAACGACTTGGAAAAGGCAATCGCCGAGTTATACCGTCGCGTGTTGTGTGGAAAATAAAGACAAGTTTTCCATGAAGATGATGGTGTCTATGTCCCTTACTCGGAAGAATAAACAAAAAATATATAATATATAATATGTGATTATAATTATAGAAAAGAAAATAAAAAAAATATTTCTAATTATGAAATTGCGATCTTGGATTTTCTAGAATATCATTCTATTTGCTGAATTGTCTTAACACACAAAAAATTCATTCGCCAACTATGACGTCACGGCTATTTAAACAGGATTGTAAAAAAGGGCCGAATAAGAGAAAAAAAAGAACTTTTTTTTAAAAAAAAGTTTTTTATAATAATAAATAAAACATTTCCGATAAAATAGGATGAAATCATTTTTTTTAATTTTTCGTGGGACCACTCCTTTAAGGTGCCGGTATACCTTTTGAGCATGGTTTTTTAAATCGTGATTTTTTCAGCGATAGTTAATCAAAGTTTATTCATTCATACATCACCAAAAAGCATTTTTAAACACCTATCAAATGGTATAAAAATAATTTGAAACTTTTTAACTGGTGAAAAGTACAGAGACATTTTTGAAACACACCCTGCCTTCAAAAAAGTGACTTCATTTACAAAACTACTTCGTTCCCAAATCTCATTCGATGTTCTTTAGAATCGTGATAGATGTATGTAAAAACAATTTTTTAATTATTTTCCACAAAGTCCCCGTTTTTGATTTATTTTACTTTTTCTAAAAAAGCCATTTTTAACTTAAACTTATAATATAATATAATTTATTTTTAAAAGTTATACTCAAGAGGATGATAAGTGTTAAAAACATTCGCTCTTAACTCTTTGAGGTGTGAAAGACTGATCAGAAAAAAAAGTAGTTATTTGGATAAAGTCAATATTCCCTTTCGAAAAATAAATAAATAGTTTCACCATTGGAAAGATCGTCGTTTCTTTAGTATAAATGGCTAATAATAAAAAAAAATCGATTTTTTGATACAATAAAGGTATACCGTCACCTTAAGGCTAAAATACACGGTAAGTTTAAACGGACCGTTTAAATGTAAGATAAAAAAACTTACCGTGTAAACAGCAAAGATGTACAACTTTTTTCGGTTTTATAAGTTTTTTTAAAAGTTGGACATGTTCAACTTTTGCTAAGTTTTTTCTATTGAAATTAACAGAATGATTAATGAGCTATTGTTTAAACTAAAGATTTGAGCATATTTTTTCAATTTCTAATCATAACCGCTTTTTTTCTTTCAACATTTACCCTGCTGCTGCTATAACAATACCCGCAACGGAATATTTAAGTGTTTTTCTTTGGTATTCATTGTGAAAAGAGAGTTTTTTAAAAAAACTTATACATTTTAACTTAAGGTGTAGACAGGTATATGGTGGCCGAGGAGTGTCAACGCGTAAAATGAATTTTGCAAAGACGAATTAAAATCTAAAATAAATGTCAAAGTCAAAGTTAAGTTAAAAATGGAAACAAAATTCAAACTTAAGTTCAAAGTAAAAGTCATTATAAAGTGATGACACTATTCGGCCAGCGACGTGGCCTAACAGTGTCATGGTGCAAAAAAAGTGAAAATACAAATTTTTCGTCTAATAAGTTCGCAATGATAAAATTTGTCGTTACCGTAAATTCAAAAGATATTACAAAAGCCCTGGTATTGAAGTCGAGTCTTGGAGAATATACGTGAAGATGCTGAAGGTTTAAAAAAAAAGTAAAAATGTTTAGGTTTAACTATCCAATTTCAACTGTTGTAACTGTGGAGTATACCCACTAGCAAACCTTAGACTGAATGATGCTATTTTGAGAAGATTTGAAGATTTTTTTAAACTATTATAGAAGCAGCAGGAGGGCAATACGATGACTTCTTTGTCGGCCCAACACCCAAGTCTTAAGTGTTAAGTTTCGTCATTTTTCATTTCATTTCATAGAGTTGTACACTTTGAAGGACCATCTTTTTTTTCGTCTTTTTAATAGAGTTCAAAGAACCCGAGTAAGCACTTTGAACAGAAGAAAAGAATAGTTGAAGTAACAATTATATGAATAAAAATATATTACAGTAGCTAAAAATACATCATGTATCAAAATATTTATCAAACAAAACAAAAGATTTTCAAAAATAAAACATAACAAATCAATACAACGTTTATATACAAAAAATAAACGAAGAAGAATGGGTTATTTTTTCAAGTGAAAACGAACTAGTTTAACGTTTTGTAAAATCTATGGAACAAAATATTGTACTTAAGATGCACTCCCCCCCCCCTACCCAGTGTTTATTTATTCTTATTTATACCACGAGGTCAGCTGGTGTGAAAAACCGAAAGCACGAGGACAAGTTTTTTCTTACAACTAAACGGTCCGTTTAAACTTACCGTGTATTTTAGCCTTTAAAGATGCGCATTTACATAAATCTCGACTTACTTTGAGCATAGTGTTTTGCGTGATTTTTTTTTTAAGAAAGCAATCAAAAGTACCGCAAATCCTGGCGTGTAGATAGTGTGTAGATAGTTACAAACCGTTGCCTGATGTAAGCCCCACAAACACCATACTCAATACTTTTATTCAGCATCAAATATCCTCCTGGTTTAATGATCATATGACATCTACAAGATGTGGTCGGAAAATCGCTAACGCACCATTGAAATATTGCTTTCAGGACATCAATACTGAAACAGGGTAGGTTTTCGTTTTAAAATCACCAGTTTCAATAAAATTTTAAAATTGTTTTTATAACAAATAATGTTTGTTTCTGTAGGCTAACCTCGCAATTCTGTAATGGAACAAGAAAAAACAAACCAATATCCTGTTCTAAATTCCTGCCACTGGTACCAGTCCACATTACCGAATCTGGTACCGGTAAACAAATCACAATAAATTCGTTGCCAGTGGAAATTACAGTGGCCATTTCAGGAAAGATAACTAGAGCGTAGGTCTTTTTTCATGAAAAATGAGATACATTACATTCTTAAACTAACAGGCTTAAAAAATGTCAAATTTACATTTTGATATTATATTCACAGCTTCCCTTTTTTGTAGATACGAACTGACAAAGAAAATGAGTTAGAGACCAAATGGACTGATTTTCTTAAAAGGACCCTTAAAGACGGAGTTCTCTCTACGCTTGTGGAAAAATCAGCAGATTCGCAGCACAATATCCTGTTAAATTTTAAATCAGGTGGTGCTTTTCAGGTTGCTGCTAACATGCAGAAAATTGAAAAGAGAGACCCGGAATTCGCTCTACAGCTTGGCAAGTACTTAAGAAGCTCGGTACCAGTAGAACTTATTGGTTCCTTCTTATCTAAGAATTTTCCTGATGAATTACCATTTGGTAGTAAAAGAGTAAGCATGTTACTGTACATCCAAGTGAAGCTTTTTACTCTTTTTTAATTTCAGAACGGTTTACGGTTGTAAAACGCAGTCATATGACGCGTATCTGTACTTTTTTTTAATTTGACCAGCGTTATGTTTGGTATTATGTTATTTTTGACTTTTGCTTATTTTTGTTCTTAGCTTCTTTCAAGCATTTTGTTCTTGGCTTTTTTAAGCATTTTGTTGTACAACCAACTTTGTACAACCTACAAAGTCGATCAAAAATCGTCAATATTAAAATGCCCTAATTTGGGTGGCTTTTATTCCTGCCCAAAGTCGATCAAAAATCGTCAATATTAAAATGCCCTACTTTGGGTGGCTTTTATTCCTGCCCAAAGTCGATCAAAAATCGTCAATATTAAAATGCCCTACTTTGGGTGGTTTTTATTCCTGCCCAAAGTCGATCAAAAATCGTCAATATTAAAATGCCCTACTTTGGGTGGTTTTTATTCCTGCCCAAAGTCGATCAAAAATCGTCAATATTAAAATGCCCTACTTTGGGTGGTTTTTATTCCTGCCCAAAGCTGGTCAAAAATCGTCAATATTAAAATGCCCTACTTTGGGTGGTTTTTATTCCATCCCAAAGTCGATCAAAATCGTCAATATTAAAATGCCCTACTTTGGGTGGCTTTTATTCCTGCCCAAAGCTGGTCAAAAATCGTCAATATTAAAATGCCCTACTTTGGGTGGTTTTTATTCCATCCCAAAGTCGATCAAAAATCGTCAATATTAAAATGCCCTACTTTGGGTGGTTTTTATTCCTGCCCAAAGTCGATCAAAAATCGTCAATATTAAAATGCCACTCTATTCTGGGCATGCTTTTGCTGAAATAGTGTTGTAGATTAAAAGTTTAAATTTTAGTTAAATATGTGTTCATAAGAGCGAATTTTCGTTAAATTAAGGCATAAAAATAGTAAAGTAGTTTAATAAAGTTATTTTAAGACGCAAGGAATTCAGTTTCAACTGATAAAAGAATGTGTTTTACTTTGCATAGTTTTGCCCTACTTGGGTTATGATTTGAAAATTCCCGACTTTGGGCAGCCGCCCTACTTTGGGTGGAACACTACCCCTAATCTCCAAGCCCTAATTGAGTTTGCGTATAGCTCAAAGAGAGCATTAAATACTCCAGGACTTCCCATCAAACATAAAAATGTCGGAGCACTTGGATTCCGTTCTGTGTTGTTTTTTTGGTCACCGAAGCAGTTGGAGCAGTTGGAGCATACAGATTTGAATCTGAAATTGGTACAGACAAGACAATTGACACTACATGTCTTAGACAACGGACTCTTGATCCTTGTCACTACATGTCTATTATGGTGAGTGTTTATTGTAACAGTTGCCCCACGGGCTTCTTACACTTGACACATATGTCTTATTATGGTGAGTGTTTATCGCAAAGGTTAGCCCATGGAGCTTCTTTTAACTGCACCATATCGCCACTGGCTTCTTTTAGACATTTTGACAATGGACTCTTGACACTACATGTCTATTATGGTGAGTTTTTATCGTAACGATTGGCCCATGGGCTTCTTTTTCCTTTTATCGTAACGATTGGCCCACGGTCTATCAGCCAAATAAAACGTAGCCCCACTGCAAGGAAACCTTGAAGCTAAATCAAACATTGGCCTTTAGACGCGTCAGGCATCCAGTCACCATTCATATACGTATATATGGTGTCAGGTTGTTCTTGTCCTTATTCCATCACTGACGTCGTATTTACGTGTCGACAGATACGTGAGAGATAACGTATACCAGATCGTTATTGTCGTCTTGCTACCACCAATATGTTGTATTAGCGTATCGAATATAGAAGAAAAAAAACTCAAAACCAATTAGTACATTAATCAGGGTGGGCGGGCAAATGTGTGAACTGTGCAAGAGCAAGAGGTTTACTGTGTTCTACTCTATGTTTATACCCACCCTGCTTGTGGTATGGACACATAGCTTTAAGTAACAAGCTTAAGGCCGTCTATTGTTTTGGTTAAATAAATATAGTGGTGACTATTAGTCATAGGTCACCAACACATTTGTAAAATTAATAATGAAGAATGACAAAGAACACTAGTGAACCAGGTTAGCCTTGTACTGAGAGTCAGTGGAGACCACCATTTAAAGAACCCCCCCCCCCCTCCCTCCCGTAATCCCAAATTCCTCTGAGACTTTAAACCTGTTCTTCACTGACAGTGGCCTTTTGACGTCCTCGTGCCATGGGTGTTAAAAAAAGTGGCATGTTTCTAATTCTGTAGATATTCACGCCTTGCTTTGTACACAGCATGAATACAAGGCTAGCCTACTTAGATATATTTTTATTATTTTTAAAACATAGTTAAATATATTAATTCGGGCATATAACTTCACAATAAAAATAAGTACGAGAAGTTTGATTGATGACGACATTTTTTATTTTATTTTAACGGATATTTCGTCTTGTTACTACAAGACATTATCAACGTAAATTGTTACAATTATCTCACAAGTTTTTAAAATATAATTTTCAACAAAATACACAGGACATATAAAGCAATACAACACATAACGGCAAACCCAAGGGTATTTAAACTATAAACATAGTTACATTTAAAACATAAAAAACTTAAAAACTTAGTTTTTAAATTAGTATATTCTTAGCTATAAAATAAAGAAGACATTTTATAGAACAAAGAGACTTGTTATAAAAAGGACTTACTTATTAAAAAAGGACTGCGTTATAAAATTGCATCATATTTGCAGAAAACCATTCTCTATTCACGCACGCTATAGCTAGGTGTCCTGTCACATCCTATCCAGTCAGATTCAGAGAAAACTATAGCTAGCTAGTTACTTTCTGTGCTATATGTAATGTTTTTATATTGGTAAAAATATAGCTAGCTAAACAACAACCATAGAGTATATCAATCTGAATAATTTATTATCTTTCATTGTATCATTAATGGGCCAGTTAACACTCAGGTTTCGTTTCTGTGAGCGGCAGATTGACCATTAAACTCATAAACCCATCCCCTTCTACTCCATGTTACACTATACTAAAAAAACACAGCAGTCCACAAGTTTGAAAACACATGAGATTATTTGCATTTATTTTCTTGAATTTGCACCAATTTTATGTAGATTTAAGTGTCAAATTCAAATTACTAATCTTCATCGTCAAAATCTTTAAAAAGATTGAACACATTTCTTTTTTCATTTCTTGATTCAGGAACAGTTGCCTTGTTAATTCAAGCAAAAATTAATCTGATTAAAGTATTTAGTTCTTAAAAGTACCCTTAGTTCTCCTTAATATGTTATACTAGTCGTTAGCCCGTGGAAAAATCCACGGGTTCGCCCGTCCTTTTTATACCGTATTGTGTTGGTCTCGCTACATGTGCAGCTAAGCTACCATTTTGCGTGACAGACGGACAGACGTATACGGGTATTATAATATATATAGATTCCAACTGTGTTGTATTACATGTGCAGGTCAGAAGGTTGTAAAGCCTAATTTGGTATCATTGTTGGAATTTTATGTTAATTCTTATAATTTTGCCTTGTTTCTTTTTTTTATGATGAAAATATGATAAAGTTAGTTTTATCTCATTTTTTCATTTTAAAGCCAACCTACTTTACCCCCTCCCCTACCCAGTTTGGGATAAGGTACAGTGAAACATTTTCTGTTAAAACCCCCTGAAAAGAGAAACAATTTCCCAATTGGAAATCTGTTTTCTCTTTGTAAAAAAAAAAATTATTTTTTAACTTCACAAACGGTGCTTTAAGTTTATTACTTGGGCTGCTTTTTGGTAAAAATTAAAAAAAAAATTCCAAAAAATGGGAACTGCTTCTTAACACGGAAACTGTTTCTATATCTGTATATTACTTTACTGTATTCGAACAGATTTTCGCAAAAGTTTTTTTGCGAATCAAGGGTATAAAAATCAATTTAAGAAATATATTTTTGCCATTTTTTATATATATATAGCAAATTTCATGGAAGCTATTATATTCCCTTATTTAGGGCAGATGTAATAATTTTGTCAGGGTTAATTGAGAAAAGTTTCTGTTAGGTTAATAAGCTTAACCATTTTTCTATTCTGTCGCAATTAAAATGTCTTTTAACCCCTAGAATTTTTTGAAAGTCAACTGAGTAGAAAGGCATTATCAAAGTAAACAAGTCATTTTCAGGGAGATTTTCAATGACATATACTCATTCCAGTCTAGGTTGAGTGGGTAGGGAAATTGTTTCTTTACGTATGCAGATACTTCTGTGAGTAGTACAGCATTTATCCTGAAACAGAGACTG
This sequence comes from Hydractinia echinata, assembly GCA_030067915.1. Classification (NCBI taxonomy): domain Eukaryota; kingdom Metazoa; phylum Cnidaria; class Hydrozoa; order Anthoathecata; family Hydractiniidae; genus Hydractinia; species Hydractinia echinata. The sequence goes on along the minus strand of JASGCC010000298.1, from coordinate 230,459 downwards.
ATTTAAATGCCCTCTAGACACAAAGATACAAAACTCTGATACGGTAAACACATGTTTAGGTTTTGTTATTGTTACTGTTGCTTATGTTGGACAAACATTAATGTTAATGTATATCTTGCAATTATTTTAGTCAAAATTATCAAGCATGTTATGTAGATATGGTTACAGAATCAGAAGTTGTGTTACATTCAATATGTTGTGGAGAAGAAGATACAATACCAGTTTTACAGTGTCTGATCTAAGGCAACAATTTATCCAGAGTATTTACAGATCAAGAAAGTTTGGTACATCTGAAATATATCATTGTAAGAATGCAAACTTATCTGTACCGATTGGTCAGTTAGAACAAAAACTTCAGTTGGTGTATACTTGCTCGGTTTGTGAAACTCGTTCTACCAAAATTATCAGTAAACAAGCTTATGAAAATGGTGTTGTTATTGTAAAGTGTGATGGCTGCCAAAATCTACATCTAATTGCTGATAATCTTAAATGGTTTTATGATAATAAAAGGTTAGTAGAAGTCTACATAGATTTATTTTATGAGTCCCAGAACTGTGAAGAAATCATTTTCGCGAATTTAAAGAAAGCAAAAAAAAATTGTTTTTCATGTACGTAGCTTACCTCCCACTATGAGACAAGTTGATATCATACGAAATAGCTATAATATTAGTAGTAGTAATAATAACAATAATAATAAATATTTAAAGTGGCTAGACCAGTAAATCACAAAAATTATTCTCAATAGAGACCACTGAAAAAAGAAATAAAAATTGATAAACTTTACCCGCTTCAGCTCAATAAAACAGTGAAATATTTAAAAACTAAAAATTAAAAATAAAAAAGAAATAAAATGAAAAATTATAAAGTGATCTCCATTAGAATTTTCCAAATATATTAGAGAGTCCTGAAAGAAAGCAGACTTCCATTACAGGTCTATTTTGGTGACTATAGCAGTTTTGCGCCAGAAGAAAATTTTAAGAGCATATAATCAGAAGCAATGTGACTCATGATTTGAAAATTAACAAAGCATTATTTTTGATGAGTAAAATATTCAATGAATATTCCTCTTTTTCCCAAGAAAGGTAAGGACACATTTTAATCATTTCTCAAGTTTTCTTAATCTAGTTTGGTTGCACCATGCAAGTCCATGCAAAAGAGAAGTACTTAAAAATGGCATAACAAATGCATTAATATTAGATTTTTATTTTAGAATATTTAATAAAGTTTTTTTCTATTAATGGCATTTATGTGCTCTTTCCATTGCATTTTTTGATTAAATATTACCCCGAGATATTAAACTTTTTTGTTCTTTTTTAAAGGAATACCCATGTAGTTGATAGTTTTGTTCTGTGGTTGCTAAAAAGGATAGTTTCAGTTTTGTCCGTATTAATAGTCATTTTGTTATTATTCAGTCAGAGGAGACAGGGGTATTCAATATTTTATGGGGCTGAAATAATTATTTGTGCATGCAAGTGGTGGTAATTTAAATTAATAACATATTTTAAGTCATGACTATACAAAGCTGGGGGACAACACAGATCCCTGTGGTACCCCAAGAGCATCTTTATAAAGCATCTAATCCTGTGTTGTTTACAAGAGTCAGCTGCATTTGGCTTTTTAAGTAGGACTCGAAACAGTCAAACGCAGCATCTCAGATGTCAAAACAACATATTTTTTTAACAAAATTGATTATCAAATATATCAAAAGCTTTTTTAAAGTCAATGTGCATAGCACAAACTAAAGTTTTATTGGTCGAGCTCAGTTAGAAAATAGAGACATTGACTACTGCAGTTTCCGTGGAAAAGAGTTTTCGAAATCCAGAATGTCTTTCATTTAGGAAATTGTGCTCAAAAACCAAAAGGTAAATTTGCTTGTGTACTAACTTTTCAGGAATGTTCATAGGAATTGGAAAAATATCGATTTGCTGATAATTTGCGGAATCTGTTTTATTGCCACATAGGCGAGACCCTTCAATTGCCAGTGGGAAGTTTGAATAGTATGAGGAAGAACCTGTGTGGTGGTGGTGTTGATGACGATTAGCAAGTTCTTGTTGTCACTATGATTGTCAGTAAGGACGGTGTCTGTATGAGGTTTTTGTGAACATACATAAAGTACATGCACACAAATTTGCAAAAATTAAACGCAGTTCTTTTAAAATTCAATATGAACAAAAACGCAAACGTTATACGGCAAGGTCCCACGCCGCAGAGAACTGTGTTTTCAGAGAAAATTATAACGACCATCGTTATTATTTTCTCTGATTCAACAAATTGTCTTACACTGATATAACTGTGTTTTCAGTGTAATATAGACATACACAGCTTTTACAACTCGTTTGTATTTCACTTTAAGAAAGATTACATTTGCGTGGAATATAATTTAAATTTTTTTTCTTTTTCTAGAAACATTGAAGATATATTGAAAGAAAAAGAAGAGACGATAACAAAAGTGACTTCTGCGGATGATTTTCAATTCATTCCAGATACAAAAGATACACAGAGTGATAGTTCCGGATCTTGACTTGTCATATATTCAGCACATCCGGCATTATTCTTTCGTCCACTTATTACTCGTACAAAATCTATTCAAATGCACTGATTATCACTTTTAGGAGTAGCTATCAACATTTGCTAGGAAGGTCACAATAACGATTATACAAACAAATCTTTGAGTTGTTAAGTATTTCGAGTTATCAAGCATGTTGAGTTATCAACCCTAACGAGTTATCAACCCTAACGAGTTATCAAGCATGTCGAGTTATCAAGTATTTCGAGTTATCAATTATTTTGAGTTTTCAAGTATTTCGAGTTATCAAGCATGTCGAGTTATCAACCCTAACGAGTTATCAAGCATGTAGAGTTATCAAGTATTCGAGTTACCAAGCATGTCGAGTTATCAATTATTTTGAGTTTTCAAGTATTTCGAGTTATCAAGTATTACGTTACCTGATGGATCCGAGAAAATTTATTTTATAAATTATGCAATGTAGTCAAATGGTGCCAAAATTGTGCAAAATGAGTAACAAGCATGAAATTTGGTACAGTGATTTTTGAAGTAATATTAAACTATTCAAGCCTCAGACCCATTTAAAAGTACCTGCTGGGGGTATTTTACAGACCAGAATCAGTCCTGGTAAAGAGTTAAAAATATTTAAAATTCAAGTAAGACAAACAGATTTCAAATAAACGTCTTACAAGTTATCAATGAATTAAGTATGTTTCTTTTAAGGTGCCTTCATGAACAAAAAAAATAATATACTTCGTTGTAGTAGCTGGTTGAAAATCGAGAACTTATTTTGTTTTACTGGTTAATTTAAACATAAGAAAAACTGCTCACAAAATTTTCTTAGGCTTTGCATGTTTAGCATATGCTTTAAAAATAACCAAATTTTAGCCTACCGATGCTTATAAATGTCATGCTTATAAAAAACATTATGTAAGAGTGAGGCTAAGGTATGTGCTCATTGGTTGATTGTAATTCGGGGTTTGTTATGAGGTGGATTTACTTTGACATTTGTTTGCTTGTAAGCTTTTGTTTGAGAGAAATGAATGGGATGAATTTAAAGAACGCTGCATTAAAGTGTTTTTTATGTTACAATAAGTAATTATTTTGTTATGTGTGTGGAGTTCCTTTCGTAAAGGGTTTATGCGGGAAAACTTAAAAAAAATATTTTATCGTAAACAAACAAGCAAGCAAGCAAGCAACAAATTTTTATTAGAATCCGTGTATATGAATTTAGGACTGGACAATGTTGTATTTACAAATAAAGTTTTAATTTTTTGAAAAATATATTGCCTTTGAGGTGTCCGGAGAATTGCCCGTCAGTGAATCCTGCTCCACCTCGACGAAGACGTCAGCAACGCCAGAATTTTGCGTATCGCAGATGACTACCCCAAACATCGCATCATGGAATACCTACGCAGTACTGCCCACAACTTTATAATACTCTGTACATTGTATTTAGTTCAGCATTCCAGTTAATTTTGAAATACTTTCGTTATATTTTTCACACAATCCGCAGGAATGTGTGTTTGGTTTAGCCTTTCTTCGTATCGGAATAAAAAATGAACACATTGGTGAATATTTTACGCGGAGCCAATTCATGTGCGAGATTACATGAGAAACTAGCCGAGGCGGTAAAATTTTTATTTATAAAGCGGGTTGACATTGATTTTTAAAGGAATGTCTTAAGATCTAGTGCTCATAATGTTGTATTTATTATAGTGTAGTTAAGTCTAGCTTAAGATAAACGTATTTCATATTCCTGTACAAGTTACCGACTCACACCTTAGGTGGCTAGTGTTTGGAAACGAAACTTCAGGAACGAAAAGTTGTTTAATGGCGCGCCGTTTATTCATTTTTGTGCAAAAGGCGCATATTTCGTTTTCCGTACAAAAGTTTGACTGATTTTTTCTGCCATTGAGTCTTATCCCACATATGTTGGATGGTTACTGGTTACTTGTCGTGGATTTTAATGTATGTATTTAGTCCTTATCTTAGTCTTTTCAACTATGGTTTTACATTGATTTAATATCATTTTGGAGCTTAAAACATATTGATTGCATCAATTATAAGGAACTTATAGCTAGCTATAGCTAAGTTAGGTGCATTTTGTATCTCCATTATGATGATACGATCATCTTGAAATTTGTCATTTCAGATGATTCTTCACCCCAAAAGTCTTGACATCAATCAAATATAATTGTAAACACAAGGTTTCACTTTATTATAGACAACAACATCATTGGTTACATCACAAATTTATCGCCAATGAAGTCCAGAATTTTGCATTTGTTATGTTGTTGAGATTTTTCAAATCGAAGAGAAATAAGCTGCGTAGGAGCTTTTATATTATTTAGTATGTATATGTGTTTTATATTATTTAGTATGTATATGAGCCTAGCGTATCTCACATTGGAAAAAAAACACATCACAGAATTAAGACGTAAATAACGAAATTAGGACGTTTTAGCTAATTCATCTTTTGTTCAACCGGGGAAAATTTCCACTTTGTTTACCTGCATTTTTGCAAAGTTAATTTATGGAATAAAAACCACAAGGGTGCCGATAAGCCGCATACACCGTGAAAAGTGCGGGCGTTTTCTGGCGAGTTCGGCGTTTTGAAAAAAATTCAGGTATTCGCCTGAAAAAACCCACATAGAACCGAACAATGCCCGAACAAAAAAAAAAGATTCACCACAAAAACACTCAATGATTCACCACAAATTATTTAAAAAAGTATAAAAATTAAAATGAACTAACTATGTGGTAGCGAAGTGCTTAAAAGAACTGTTTTTGATGGTTTTAATAAGATTTACTTGATAAATAACTTATACATAAACTTTATTAACTCTTTCTCTTCAAGCGCATGCTTCAACTGTCGTCCGCCATGTTTATGTTACAAGGTGTTGCATTTCGGGAATGCTCCGGGCGAGTTCGGGAAAGTGCGGGCGGTTTCGGCGGACAACCGTCAATTTAATTCGAAAAGTCGCCCGAGCTCGCCCTTATATATGCGGGCGTTTGCGGCTTATCGGCACCCTCGTTAAAAACCATGAACTTATGTGGCGAGATGAGTCACCAGATCATCGCTGGAGTAATAAAAGGATGGTAGAGGACATATATTTTTTTCACTTTCAAAAAATGCAATAAATATAAGAAAGAAAAACAATGTGGTTGCCTAATATAATTTATGTATATATATTAATTATTTACATAATATTGTTAGAGATTTATGAGAATAGCTGTCAGCTCCATTTTCTCAGTTTTAACGTTTATTGTTGTATTAAATAACACAATTTTTGAGGATTGAAGTTCGAAGTACCTGTACTTTTTTTCCTGATGTTACTTCTATTCCGATATGTTTGTGAAGATTTTTGAGAATCACATCCAAGCTGCTAATTTTTATAAATTCCTTGTCTTTCATAAGTGATATTTTTTTCTCATTTGCAAATTTGTTACTTAAAATTGCAGTAATATGATGTGCAAACAGGACTTGTCTATTGGGTTTTACAGGAATCAATTTTTCGCATACCCAGTGTTGTATCTTTGTTTTTATTATATATATACTTATGTACAGTCGACGCTCGTTATCTCGAACTCCCAAGGGACCGAAAGAAAAGTTCGAGATAGCGAAAGTTCGAGATAACGAGCGTATTTCATGAAAAGTTCGAACTCAAGGGACCGAAGAAAAAGTTCGAGATAGAGAAAGTTCGAGATAACGGAGGTTCGAGATAATGAGCGTCGACTGTATATAGTTAAATGTGTATTCTTTTGTTATTCATGGTTTTTGAAAACAATTTATTAAAAGAAAATAAATAAAAAATATTACTGATATTTTTTTATAGTAAAAGTTCTTTATATACAGTGTTTTTTTAATCGACATCACCCTCTATATGCAAGTACTGCTGCTACCCCTTATAATAGAACATTTCCACAAAAGCGTAGATAGTTGAAAACCTTCTTGTTTCAACTGACAGAAGGTCAGAATAGCCTTCTGGCAGTTGTGAGTGTTTAAGCCGTCCCACTTATTTGCATAGGCAGATTTTAACCATGTTCTAATTGATTTATTAGGATTGGATTGTGTGTTCAAACCGACAGGTTTTCTTGTTTACTTTGTATCGAAGCGAATTCGTATTTTGCTTCCTTTCTGCATAATTTTTTGAAAAAAGCTCTCACGCGCAGAGGATGAAGATTGCATACAAAAACCACGTGTTTTAAAAAAAAGGGGCTTGTTCCGGGGTAGCATTTAATAAGTACTCCCCGAAAAAAAGTACTCCCCAGTACTTATTTCCCGGAAAATAAATACTCCTTCTGGGAATTAAGTATTCCCCTAAGTTTATTTAGGGGAGTACTTAGGTACTACGCAGAAGAAGACTACTCCGTTGCAATTCGTATCAATAGAATTTTTTGACGAAATTTGAATGATTTTGTTATTATTATAAGTTCCTCTTGACCTCGTGGTATATTGATCAACATGGCGAGAAACAAGCACGTCGATTTAAATGTTGTTGAAAATTATATAAAAATGGGAAGAATCCCAATGAAGCGCAAGAGAAAGGGAGAAAACGTAATTTCAGAAAATCTTGTAAATATTTCACAATCGTCGATGGTCATTTGACCTTCAAAAATACACGAAGGGTGATCTTTGAAAACGACCGAAAACAAGCCATTATCCACGATGTTCACGACGGACTCAACGAAGCAGTTGAATCAATTGCATTGAGTGGCCATAGGGGACGCGACTCGACCTACCAAAAAGTATCTCAGACGTTTTATTGGCATGGTATGGTCGACGTTAAGTGCTATATTAAAACATGTCAAAAGTGCCAACAACATAGGAAGCTTATCAAGAAAATATATCCAGAACTTCAAAGCATCCCAATCGAAGCAAATTTCATGCAACAAGTTGGAGTTGATTTGTGCAATCTGCCTGAGGTGAATGGTTACAAACACTTGATAGTTTTAATAGACTACTTTTCAAAGTGGTCCGAAGCCAAACCAGTGAAAAATAAAAGCGCGTCAACTGTTGCAAGGTTCTTGTACGAAATGATATGTCGTCATGGTTGTTTTAAGACACAGATTAACGAGCAAGATGGAGAGTTCGTTAATCAAGTTTCGGATGCCTTTTTTGAACTGACAGGAACAGATCAAAGGGTGATACTGCGTACCACCCACGCAGAATCGAACAATTAAAGATTCATTGGTTAAAGTTTTGGAAGAAAATCCAGCGAAATGGCCGGACGTTATTGATGGTGTTCTCTTCGCCCACCGCGCAAGCATTCACTTTTCTACCAAGTTTTCACCCTTCTATTTGATGTATAACCGTCATCCTACTTTACCGATTGATGTAAAGTATGACCTAATCAAGGAACCTATCGAAGGTGGTGACGGTGATGATCCTTATGACTTTGAGACGTTTATCCTCGAGCTCTAAGTTACGTGAAGCAGCGCACGATGTAGCAAGTGAAAACATCAAGAAGGCCCAACAGAAACAGCAGAAAGACTACAACAAACGTCACAGCAAATCAGAATCGACCGTGCCCATTGGTTCAAAGGTACTTCTTCAAAACTTAAAGCGACAGGACAGAAAAGGTGGGAAATTTAATTACAAATGGCTTGATTCATATACGTTAAAATCAATCTCGAAACGTGGCTTGTGTGAGCCAATTCAAAAGGAGTAATCTGGAAAAAAAAGCACAATGTTTCCCTGATTAAACCATTTCACTCCAACGAAAGTCAAGAGTTTGCAGATGAAGGTCCCGCAACGACCACCGAAGAACCTGCATCACAACCAACAGCAACCGCTGAACATCCTGCCGAGCATCCTGCATCTCAACCAACAACGACCGCCGAACGTCCCGCATCACAACCAACAGCGACCGCTGATCATCCCGCATCCCAACCCGCTACAACCGCCAAAGACCTTGTATCACGACCCAAAAAAAGCGTACAATTTCCGCAAAAAGCACAGAAAAATTATTTTGACCTTCTGATGATTTTAGAACTATCAATAAAGAATGATTTGCTGTTTATAAATCCATTGAAAATACTTGTTCGAGATTCCGAGCAATCATCCAACCAAAAAAGAGTAGCGTCTAGCCATCGGTGTACCTGGACTTCTACAATAATGTTTTGGAAAGGTTGCCGGTTTATCAAAACAAAGTGAAAGTAAGTGTAAACAAACTTTCTCGACATTTTAGTGATGGAAATCGATGGTGTCCGTAAAGCAATTGCAAACAAAAATTGGAAATTAGCTTAGTTGATTCTTGAAAAAAAGATACAGTTGGTTTTTAATTGATCGAATTTTTTGGAGAAAGAAGTTGACTGCAAACACAATTCAGGAGCCCGAAATCGAATCAAACCAAGATGAGTGGCTTCGCAATCGCTTGTACATCTTGAAGCAAAAAGATAAGGATATTTTACTTTCAAAGGATGGATGGTTGAACGATAGATTAATGGATGCGGCCCAAAAACTGATCTGCGAAGACATTGGAACACCTTAAACCTTTCAAACGGTCCTTAATTCCCAAAAGAAAAATGTAGAGCCATACGAAGCTGTATATGAAGAGCACGTCCAGCTACTACATGATGGCCGTAATCACTGGATCTTAAGTTTTTGTTCCAACGGTCGAGTTCAAGTTTGTGACAGCTTAAACGATACCGTATTTGTCGTGGACAAAATGCGAACACATCTCGTGTTTGGAGGAACAAAAACTGAGACTCTTCCCTAAGGTGTCTGAAATATGATTTAGCAAAATTGTTGTTATCTCGAAATTTGTTTGTTGATGATTTTATTTACCAAAAGAAAAAAAAAAAATTTATCAAAAGAAAAAAAAAATAATTTAAGACTTTTAACTTGGACTAATTTAGTTTATCATATAAGTACGTAGTATGTAGTATCTCGAAATCCTATGTATATCGAATAGTGTCTTTCTTATTTTGTTTCTTTTCATTTCGTTTTATTGCTTCACCGTTAATTCTTTTTATATCTTTATATGTATACTTTTATACTTTAAGCTTTATACGATTTACGTGGCGTTTTTTAATAGATTTTAATGTTGAGTTTTTGATGATCTGATGAAAGATAAATTGAAAAAAAAGTAAAAAATAAATTGCTTTCTCGAATTCAGCTTTGTTCAAAGCTTTTTCACCATGAAAATGACATTTTCAAATTCAATAGGAAAAATGCTCATTTTTTAATATTCAAATTTCATCTTTATTTTCGAAAATTTTGAAAATTTTTAAATGTTTGTAATAATCCCCCCCATTCGACGATATATTTCCAAATGTGATTCATATTAAAATCCAATAAATCTGTAAGTAAAAAGTAACGAAGGTTTGAATTTATTTGTAATACGTTTTCGGCTCATTATGTTAACATTGGATGGTAATGTAACTGTTAGATGGGTACTGTTTAAAGGATTTCAAAAAAAATATTTGTAAGGGGGTTAGAGAAATTCTGATCGATAAGGTAAAATCATTTGATGGTATACATAAAGAATATTTCCCTGATTCACTTTCTAACCCCAAGGAGTTCAAATATTTTTCAAAAATAATAGGATATCAAAGGAGCGCCTTTTTCCCAAAGGAGTACTTATTTCCTAGGAAAAGATACTCCCGGGAGTACTTTTTACCTAGGAAATAGATACTGGGGAGTACTTATTTTCCAGAAATAAGTACTGGGGAGTACTTTTTCCCTGTGACACCGGAGTGATTGGTTAATGAAATTTTAAAGCATGAAATTTTGCCGAAATGTCTTTTCAATAATGTCTTTTCAATATGTAGGGGATGCTACCCAAAAATCTTAAAAAAAACAACCCTATTGTAAGAAGATGAAGGAATAATAAAATCCCGCACCCTTTCAACAAAGTTAATCTATTTTCAACTACAAAAATTCTCCTGACTCAGCAATTTAGATAAGCAGCCAAATTCATTTCCATATTTTAAGATTTAAATTTTCGAAAATAAAAAAAATGTACATATAAACACTGAGTAAATAATGCAAAACGTTTCCCTTGACAATTTTAGAATAAATAAACAAATTACATCTGATAAACCGATAGAAAATAGGTAGCAAATATATATATATAACACATATACTCGTTATTATTAAAACAAAAACATAAGAAATAAAAAAACCCATAAAAATAAGAAAATACAGAAAAAGTAAAATGTTTTTAAGAGATTGCTAATTTATATATGGCGCATCGAGATCGAACCTAAAGGGTTGTGCCAAATGCGAAAAATAAATTTGAAAATTACATATCCAGATGAGATTACCTTATTTGTACTAACTTTACACAGTAGAATTCGTGAATTAGTTTTCGCGTGTATTCAAATGTAAAATTCACGAACTTTTGCGCGAATGCGTAAAAATTAGGCGTAAGATAAGCACGAAGAAGGTAGTAACGTGAGATAAATACTCTTTTGCTTCACACCCTGCTAAAAAAGAATTTCTCAGTTTGTTTGCAAGATAACCGGGGATATAAAATGCAGAAAAAAAGATGCCTGGTTTGAAAATGCAATTCGCATTCTTTAGGCTGCTATCATGATATCGTACATGTTTTTTTATAAGCGTATTACTGATCAGCATATTTAGGCTGAGATAGGAGAATTTTTAAACATATACTAAGCATGTTGGTCAGCCTTTGTTAAATCATCATGCATGTTTTTCTAATGGGTATTTTAATTAGAGAGTCTTCTATGGTTTGAATAATACCAGTGCACTGTCTTTACTTAGCCTTGTGTAATTATATATTTAGTTTTGTGGCTGTTTTTCAAAGCTAATAACAAAGATCATTTCATCTTTTCATTCCACAAAAACAACGTTCAAATTTTTAAATTGTTTCCTTAATAAACATGACGTAAGGCTGATCGTGTTTTTCACACAAGCATATTCTATCCTGATTTCGATATTTTTCTTGTTTATAAAAAAACATGTATACTTTTACACTCACAACTAGATGTTCCAAGCCCTGTTTCACAAACTGTCTGGCCTGAAATAAATATTTAATTTTGAGAAACTTAAGAGAAATCCATGTTCACTCCAGTCGTATCTATTCTTCCAAGTCCTGCATATTTTTTACGAAGTTCTGTAGCCAGCGCATTAATCCTTGTAAGTAGGAAGGCATATTGAAATCTACCTTTGTTTTTTCCGAAAGGATCTCTTAACATCTCCCCATCTAAATGGATATAATTACCGATGGTTTCTTCGTAATACTCTAAATATTCCAAGAACGTTCTCTCAACAATCTCCTTTAGTTGAGCAGGCATGGTTGTCGATCCATCGACCATCCCAACAGCGGCGACTCTTATAGTTTCGTGGTGTATACACATTTTGTAGTTTTTTGCATCACCTGGATGCCTCTCTTCTGTAAATCCTGGCTCATTGTGATAAGGGTTCTCGTTCATAATGGATTGGATAGACAGCAACAAACTTTTTAATGAGTTCGCAGCACTCCATCCCGGACCAGACCATGTTCCAAGAATACTTAGACAAACCATTCCGGAATCGTATAAGTTTGGATTAAACCGGACTGTACCGCCACCGGTCGTTATTAGTTTTACTCTGGGTGGAGTAACAGGGTATTCCGGAGACATTCGAATAACGAAATAAAAAAACCCACCTTCATATGGTGTATTCTGAGGACCAGATATAATAGCATGAATTTTGCTTATGTTGTTTTGGTCAGGACAAACAAATACAAATGGCAGTGGATCAGCGTAAATGTCTGTAAGGTCTCTCTTGACTCGATTGATACTAAGAGCCGAGTATTCCTGACCATCCCAGTCGTGAGAGAGTAGAGGATCCCATTTTTCCTTTGTTGACATAATCTAACCTAAAAGTATTTATCGCAACATGTGTTTATAAGAAAGCTGACGAGAGGTGTAGCTACAACATATTTTTTAATAAAATTTTATATAAATTAATTTTGATATGCCTTCCAAGGCATGTGGTTGAAGTCCTGAATTAAAAATGCTGTAATTATAAAATTACCAGTCATCAATCATAACTTAAATTTCTGAAAAACTGTTCGAGCTCTCTGGAAATTTAGAACCTGAATTAATCAAAGATATTGTTTACTTTTCTATGCCTTCAAAATGAAAAATCCACCATCTTCAACTATTAAGAGGTCCAGCTATCGCTTTGATAAATATCAATTAGCTTACCATGAGTAGTTTTTGGTGCTTTACATTTATACAGTTTTATTTTATTTGTTACAAGCAAGTAAATAACGCGAATTTTGAAATTTCGCGTTAATTAAAACTCCGTTAATTTATTCATCGCGTAAATTTTCCCTCCGTTAATTAATGTATGGCACTAAAAAATCCCCCGTTAACCTTAATTCTTTAAAAAATAATTTTTAAACGCCTTCAAAAAACTCGTGGGTATATTGTTTTGATCAATAGAAATAGAAAGAGAACAAACATGTTGAAATTTTTAGGCACTTTCAATCTCAAACAGAGCAGGATAAAAAGCAGCAGGTATCACGGATAACTTGACAACTGCCCGTAAAAACAATAAAAACACTATCAAAGATAACCCTTTTCTTTTTGAGCATTTTAGACAGGAAGATAAAATACGTGTGATGACATTTCATTATTTCTTTTTTATTCTCTCAGTTTGAATTCAGATGGTATTTATACCATCTGAAAATTTGAAATTCGTTGATTCGCGTTAATTACCACACACTTTGAAATCCAAATTCGAAATTCGCGTTATTTTTGATCGCATTAATTATTGACCCGTAAATTACTTGCTTCGTTATTTTCGTGTAATAAGGTATATAAGGTGTACAATAAATTTTGAGCAGCTAAGGTGGTAATTTATTGTGTCACCCCCTTTAAAAGATAGAATTGTTGTCCAGGTTCAACTGCATCAAAAGATAAATTAAAATTTCACAGCATTCATTTTGGCATATTGGCAGAAAACACACATTCCTTTTCCGAAATCTAGCCACAACATCTAAAACTCATAAATCCACAAAAATATATAAAAAAGACACATTTCATCACAAAACTTAAAAAATAAAAATCTGTCTGTTGAGATTCTTTAGTATGAAATTGTAAACAAATTAACGGGTGTAATTCAGAAATCTGAAATAGGGGCTGTTAAATCTTTCTCCTTTACAACTTCTATGAAAGGGTTAAATTTCAATTGGGAAATAGCCGTTTAAGGGCTAGTGACAACGTTGAATTATACTCTGAGTTGAATTAGTCACAGTTGATAAGGCCAAAATTCTTGTAGGTAAATAAAAAAACAAAACATTTTAAGGGTATTAAATGATGATTGCTTGTAAAATGTTTTGGAGGTATTAACATTTTTGCGAATACAAAGTTATCAAATTATTTCGGAAGAAATATTTACACAAGTACATTTTTATGAAAAAGTACATATATTAAAATCCTACATAAATATGTATATAAATGTAAAAAATTAATTTGATATTTGTTATAAAACTCAACTAATAATTTGACATGAAACTAGAAAAATACCTACCCTATCAAACCGTATTTAACAAGCAGTGTACTTTAAATAATACATATCTGTCTTAATGATAAATTTTCAATAAAGCATAAATCTCTTCTTTTGAAGGTTTTACTTTTGCTTCTTTTAAAACTAAATGAGTGGTTATTATTATTATTAATAATAATAATAATAACCACTCATTCAGTTTTAAAAGAAGCAAAAGTAAATTAATAATAATAATAATAACCACTCATTCAGTTTTAAAAGAAGCAAAAGTAAAACCTTCAAAAGAAGAGATTTATGCTTTATTGAAAATTTATCATGTACTTTACCTTTAAATCTTAAAAAAAATGATTAGTTGTTCTGCATTTGGATGTACCAATCGATCAGAGAAGTGTAAAGAAGTTAGTTTTCACAGAATCCCGTCTTTGAACCCCGGATAACTCGAACATTCGTTTTCTCGAACCATTTTTTGGTTCCCCTTAAGTTAATTTCTTCGGATAACTCGAACTTTTTAGTTTCTAAGTAGAAAATAAATGTTCGAAAAATGAATACTGGTATGTAATGCAGCCAGAAATTTCGAAAAAGCTGTTCTTAAATGGTTCTCTTTACAAAAGAGACAAAATGTTCCTTTTGATGGCAATATGATAAAAGAGAAGGCTCTTCAATTTGCTGAAAGTTTTGATCTTACAAATTTTAAAGCGTCAGATAATGGCTGGAGAAGTGGAAAAAAAGTTAGAAAACAAATACATTCTTGCACGTAACAAAAGTTACTTCTGGAGTTACTCCGGGAGTATATTTTGTTTAGTGAAAACGTAGCCTGTCTTCACAAATACATCAACCTAAGAAGTCGAGTTGTTGAACAAGAACTATTAACAAGGTTAAGTCAAACATACGAAATTTCTTTCAGTGAAAACTTACTAGATTGTAACATTTGTAAATTTTATAGAGTCTGAAGAAAAAATCGCCTTAACTCGAACCTCGAACTAATATCTCATTTTTGTCTAAGTTCGAATTAACGGGAGCTTCGCTTAAGTCGAACATTCGTTAAGTCGAACTGTTTTCTCTGGTCCCTTGGAGATTCGAGTTACCGGGAGTTAACTGTAGTTCTTTTAAAAGAGAACTCCAGGAAATAAAGTTCCATAAAATATTGCCAATTCGTAAAAATGCCTTTTTAGTCAACGCGGTCGAAGATTCTCATTTCTTCTTATTTCATTATTTGTACTCATATCCACACAACACAACCAAATAATGTTTTGTACATTTTTATATTAAATAGCAGACCATTGTACCAATTTCCAATACAAACACCATAATCATAAGAAAAAGAAAAGAAAACACCGATAAAAACGTTTTCTAGTTAGACATGTTTTTTTCGTAGCGCTCGTCAGTTTCTATTCTTTGTTTTTCAAAAAAGAAGCTTTTTTGATGGAAGGATCTGCCGGATTTTTTCAGGGGGTAAATGTGCCCATTTTCTTAACATCATTTCATCGGCACTACTTTCAATCTTTGTTTAGGCTGCATGCAATGCAGATAACGCAGTTTATAAAACAGCTTTGTCAAAACAACCACTTGAAAACCAGTAGCTTCTGTAAGGCATTTATGACCTACGATAATGATAAGAGTGATTTTTGTATCACGGAGAATATTTCAACATTACATAAAATTTGTTTGCATTTGCGTGCAAAAAAGCGCGTGCGGAGGAAAGATATTGCTGAACTATGAAATAAAAATAAATTGGCTTGTAAAGTAAGAAATATTTTTTACTGAAGCAAATGATAAAGTTTTTGACGAAAAGAATGTAAAAAAAAGCGATTAAATATATTTTTTATTTTTTAAAAAAGGAAAACTTTCGATAACACAGTTGTTTCAAGCATCAACAGTATCGCTATCTTCTTTTTTCTGTTGACGAAAGCCATATTTGTTTACATATACACCCCGCCGCTTTCAATTTCCCGCTAATTTTTCTTCATATAAACCCGGGATGGAAAATGACAAATTTACATATAAACCCGAGTTGATATTACACCCCCACTCTACCGGGAAACTCGATGGGCGAGTTTCCCGGTTCTCATATAAATACACATTTTTTTTTTATAAGCAACTCGGTTGCTAAGGGCTCAGCCCTGAAAATTGCCAAAAAACTAAGCAACTGCTTAGCAACACCCAGCCCTGAACTTAGCCAAGCAACTTTTTTCCCCAGCAAAATATTTTATAAAATTAACCAGATGATGTTCGGCAAAACTCAAAAAATGAAAATAAAATGAAAAAGGCCAGACAATTTATCAAAAATTCAGGGAGTGATACAGTGTTTGCGTGATCGCGTGCTTCCTCTCTTTTTCCAGGTCGATTTTTCCTTAGCAACCTACTAAGCAACTTTAGCCCTGAATTTCTAAAATTCCATAGCAACCCCAGCCCTGAACCAAAAAGTGGGGTTGCTTATAAAAAGAAAAATGTGTAGGCCCTAAGAACGTGGCTTTGCGTCAGTAAGACACCTCGTCACTTTCTACATCGTTATTAATTTCTCCCTCGTGAGACGCAAGAGGTTCGAAGTCGTATGGCTGTAGCTTTGTAAAGTCTTTCTCATGAAGAGAATTATCCGATTCTAAGCTTTCTAAGTTATAATCTTCGTCATTATAACAAGACATCTTATCAACGAACAATGCAAACAGTAAGTAAACAAAACTTTTAGAAGGCGAGCTGCCGAGCTTACGGACTTTCTGCACGATGTGACGTATGCTCATTTATTAGGACCTAGTCCTCTCGGCTTTACGCGACCTTGAAAATTATTTGAAATTAAAGATGTTTCCAGACGCGGTAAAGGTATAAATGAAGGTTTTTAACGACTGTAAAAGGTTAATTTTGATATACTTATGTATTGAGTTTAAACCAAGCAAAAATTTTCAAAAAAATATAGTGATGTCAAGAAAATGTTACAAGCTCATTTTATCTGACATAAACCTATTACTTTGAACTTGGAGGTTAGCTTTAACAGATTTTATTAATCTATAAAAGAATAATCTAGTCAAGCTTATGCTTAGTATTAATTGCTATCTGAACCTCAGAATTGAAACTGAACAAAAATATGTGTGTACCAACTGGCGGCCTTGTGGTAGAGCGTTCACCTCCAGTGCAGAAGGTCATGGGTTTAATATTTGGCCGAGTCAGGAATCAATTCTTTCTTCTTAATGTTTAACAAGGGAATAGGATTGATATCTTAGGTGGTCGTCCGGATGGGCAAAAGTTGTGCTTGCACACCTGTCGCTCAAATGGGAGCTTTAGATGCACCAGGACCCCTTCACAGGACCCTAATTTATAACAGCACATTAAGAACTGAAGAGGCTTTTCAGGGTAAATAATAGTAATAATAATTATAACAAAGTATTTGGAGTATATATACACAAAGTTATATTTTTTAGACATTTTTTATCAGCTGATGGTGTATCTCCTGATCCAGTTCAAGCCATCAAAAACAAGCCACTACCCAAAAACAGCTCTTCAAAGAATCCTTGGCACGGTTGCATATTAGCCAAGTTTATTGACAGCATGCCTCCATGAAGTAATTGAAAAGGAAGCCATATAGAACTTTACAAAAAAACCATGCTAACTCGTTTAACAACATAAAATCAAAAATTAAAATATTTTGAACTTTCAAAGATGCTAGACACAACCACTGCAACTATAAACAAGAAGCCCTGCTGCTTAAAGATTTCCGCCATTAGCAATAATCTGAAAAAAGATATAAAATCGTGACATACTTGTCACGATTTTATAACTATAATACATTATCTTTCACCAAAAATATCCAGCCTCAACAATTCCTCTTTAAATTAAAATTCATGAATAATTAATTAGTTCTGCTGAATATAGCTTTAGTCTACGTGCTTGCGAAATTGTACAGAAGGAAATGACGTAATTATTAAAGGGAAACGTTAATAACATCAAAGATGGCGCATTATAAGACGATCTTCATTATGCTACACTGCACGAGCTTTAACTTTCGATAGCATATAAACTTTAAAATAAAGTCTTGTTCATTGGATAATAAAACAATTTGTTGCACTGTTAGGATTCTTATTGGCTTAAAACTCATTTTAGCCTCGTTCTCAGAAAAAAATCTGCCAAAACGGGGATTTAAGCTTTAGCCTGGATAAGTTTTAGGCGTCCAGGCTCTGGGCTGTCTCTATCTATCTCTCTATCTCTCTATCTATCTCTCTATCTCTCTATCTTCCCAGGCGATTTTAAAGATTCCGCCTTCGCCGGCGGAAATCAATTACACAAACTTGAAGTATACATGGAATATCACTAACAATGATAATTTCACTAGCCATCTCTACAAAGAATGAACGCTGAAAAATGGGAACTTAAAGTGAAACATGACAACTCAGATTTATACTTGGCAATTCTTCATCTACGAACAACAACATCCAAAGGGAAAACAACTTCACCCATATCTGCTGTCATGGGTAGAGATATAAAAACTTTATTCCATCAGTACCTAGCAATCGAAATAACACAAAAAAATCAAACCAGATGGACATTTGCTACCAGTGCTGAAGGAAAGTGACACAGTTAGATACCACATAAACAATTGTTAATCTGGAGAAGCCAAATTAACAAGTAAAGACAGAAATCCAAGATCATATAACTTAAAAACAAATAAAGGTATATAATATTATACACAACACCAATCAACACCTGATTAGGGGCCATCGATAATCGATTTTCAGATCTTTAAACGGAATTTGACCGTTGAGGGGGGAAGGTGGAGAAGCTAACACTGTTAAAAAGATACGAAAATCTTTAAGATGTTGATGTTCATTCTTTTGAGAAGTAGTTGGAATAGCACGTTTCGTACTGCACAAGTTTGCTGTATCTTCTGTTCAACAACCCATCAAGCCTTTTTCACAAGATATTGATTATCAGCAAACTGAGTCAGTTCATGGTGACCACAGAAAATTAAAATGTAAATTCCAGGACATTCCAGGATTTTTCAGGACAAAATTGTTTGATATTCCAGGACAATTCCAGGACAAATTGCTAACCTTAAAAATCCAGGCCTAATAAAACCTTTGGAGAAACAAGCAATTCTTTGAGATGCATGAAATGCAACCTAGAAATATTGTGCGACCACTAGAAGCAAAATATATTACAGCATTTTACAAACCACGTTTCAAATTAACCCTTTTACCCTCGTGACCTGCAGATCGGGTTCTGTGGATCCCTGATGTGCAGGCCTTAAAGTTTGCCTAAATATTTCCGAAGTAGTTTTGGTCTTGTAAACAAACTTTTTTGACCATATTGATTGGTTTAAAACAAACATATTATGCAAACAAAATGTTACAGTAGGTGGCTACACAATGCAAACTTCATTTCCGAGATTTTTCATTACTATCAACAAAATTTGAATGTTAATTTTCTAAGAACTATTAGGACTAAAATAGAAAATAGAAAAACAAAATCAAAATCAATTTTTTTTTCTCAATAAGCAAAGCTAACATAATGGAGTTCTAGAAGCTTCCTTAAAAGATAACGATCGTTATGACATCTCATTCATTGATTATGGAAAGTCAATGAAAAATTAATTAAAAATAATGCTCAATGATGTAAAAAAAAGGTTTAAACAACCTCTAGCTATTAACTACTACTTGCCAAAATCCTTTCGGCAACGTTTGTAAAAAGATTTAAATATTTGGAATTGCAAACATTTTTCTTAACATGATTACCGTAATGCTTCGAATAAACGCCTGGGGCGTTTATTAAATTTTTTGACATTTTTGGGGGGCGCCTATTCGAGGGGGGCGTTTAAAAGAGGGGGGGATTTATTAAATTTTTTACACTTCGTCTCTTTTGCAGTTTTTAAGGATACCTATAATATATATTTTCACAACAGAAAATAAAAGATATTCACATGTTTTGGAGAATGAACTTCAAAAGCGAAAAACTAAATTTCCAACCTTAAACTTAAGATTTAGGAAAAAAGTAAGTAAGTAAGTATATACTTTTACTATCGCCTCGAATAAACGCCCCTTATGAGGGAGGGGCGTCTATTAGAGGGGGGCGTCTATTAGAGGGGGGTTTATTTAAAAAATGACTGAAAAGGAGGGGCGTCTATTCGAGGGGGCGTTTAATAGAACAGGGGCGTTTAATAGAACAGGGGCGTTTATTCGAAGCATTACGGTACTTTCCAGGACAATTCCAGGACATCTTTATTTTTTCGTCAAAATTCCAGGATTTTCCAGGAATTTCCAGGACAAGTGGATTTTTCCAGGACTTTTCAGGACGTGGTCACCATGCAGTTGTTACATTTTTTACAAGTCCTCGGTATACATTGTGATTCCTTTTCAGTAAAAATGCAGCATAACCTCATCCCCAGGGTTTACTTAAAATGAAGGCCACAAACTCTGGGATTCGGGAGTACAGGAAAAGGCAGTGTTGGAATAAAATATCTTTAAAATCAGACGTACAATAGATTCATTTGCAGCAATACCAAGAATCTATATAATAATACGGAGAGCGTGTCTGTCTGTCTGTCTGTCTGTCTGTCTGTCTGTCTGTCTGTCTGTCTGTCTGTCTGTCTGTCTGTCTGTCTGTCTGTCTGTCTGTCTGTCTGTCTGTCTGTCTGTCTGTCTGTCTGTCTGTCTGTCTGTCTGTCTGTCTGTCTGTCTGTCTGTCTGTCTGTCTGTCTGTCTGTCTGTCTGTCTGTCTGTCTGTCTCTCTGTCTGTCTGTCTGTCTGTCTGTCTGTCTGTCTCTCTGTCTGTCTCTCTGTCTGTCTCTCTGTCTGTCTCTCTGTCTGTAACAGACAAAGTGGATGTGTTTATTTTCCTTTGCTGTAGCCAAAAAAGTTATATATGTCTCAAATAGTAATCGACAAATTAACGTTGTGACGTCAATAACACTAATTTAACGTCAATATCTTATATTAAATTAAAGAAGCCATTACAATACACTTTGAGGCCAATTAACTTGGAAACAAGGTGGTGACGTCAGTGATTTTTTACCGGGTGGGTAACTAGGGACCACCTGGGACCAATTTGGGAGAATGTCCCAAGCCCGGGTCCCCAAATCCGTCTCGGAATAAACGGGTTGATGACGTCATTAAAAAACATTTAAATTACAATATTTCTGTAACCGTTTGTCAAAAGTACATGATCCTATACATTTTCTTGATCAGTGTTTGAAGATTTACCTTATTACACGAAAATAAATAGTGAACTTAGTAAAGCGGGATTAATTATGATATACATGAAATTAACGCAAATTTATAAATTTCGGTATTAAGTGTGTGGTAATTAACGCGAATTTAAAAAAGCAAATATTTAAACAGCATTATATAACGCTAATTTTCAGCCATTAAAAAATTTCTTTTCTCAAAATTAGATAAATTTAAAGCAAAGAAAGAACAACAGCAATTGGGTATGCATAGGCAATCATCATTTTTCTCTGGAAAAAACCACTAAGGCAGAAGGACAATGGAAAAATAGGTTGTTTTAGATGTTTTGTTGACGTCACAGTGCATATACAAAAAAAATTGATCAAATTTAGTTTATCTGTTGCCTGAAACGTGTAGAGGTTAAAACGCTTATCAAAATAATGTATAGGATCATATGTTTTCAACAAACGCATAAGGATATATAAGAGTTTTAAAATTTTGCTGACGTCAGTAAAGTCCCCTAAAGTACAAAAAACATTTTTTTAGAAATTTGTATATATACCGGTTACCTTCATCATTACCTTATTACACGAAAATAACTAGTCAACTAATTAACGCGAATTTAAAAATTTCGCGTTAATTAAAACCATGTTAATTTCATACCTACATAGATATCTCCTCCGTTAATTAATGGTTCACGTTAAAAAAACATCTGTATATATATTTCAACGCAACTTATTTTTTATATGTACCTTTTGCAAAATGCCTTTCAAAAATATAATTATACGATTTCGAGATCTTCTTTTTAATCTAGAAAGCGGTCAACAAAACATAAAACGGAGAGATGGAGTGTTCTTTTCTTCATCATCATCATCATCATCATCATTCTCGGCTTAACGTCCGTTTTCCATGCTAGCATGGGTTGGACGGGGTATATTAATGACCCTCTTCCAATCTGATCTAGACTGTGTGGACAAAAGTCGTTCTTTGTTAGTATTATACTACTATTAGAATGTTAGGCTAAAACGATAGAACATGAAATAAAAGGTTACAATATAATCTTAGTAAACACAATACTCTCCATCCCCCCCCAAGTTCTGAGTTTCTGCGAATAGAATAAAAACATGATGATTAGTTAATCCATTAGACCCATCGACCAGTTTCTGGTTCATATGTTCTCGGCCGCCGTGCAACACGTAAAGAACGTCTACCAGTTGTTTGCCCTGCGTCAGGCTGATTGGGCTCCAACGACGGACTTGGCTGGAGCAGAGTTGAGCGCGGTGGACTTGTTGAGCGAGTTGTTGGGCTGACGAGTGGACTGCCGCTGTCGATAGGAGTTGCGGCCAACCTCTTGTCAGTGTGGATGGGTGGAGCATCTGAGTGGGGCAGTCGTTGCAGATCAACCAGTTCATCTGGACTACCGCTTGATGGAGGATCATCTAAAGGAAGTGGCGTTGGTGCCGGCAAGTTTGGTGAGACGAAACTGTGAGCCCTGCCTCCGACAACTGTGTCAGATGCTGGAACAAATTGCCGAAGATTCTTTCTGTTCCGCCTTGTGAGACGGCCTGACCCATCAACCTTGATGGTGTAACTGTGATGCCCATGATCTTCGACCACCATACCGGAGCGATCCCAACGTCTGGGGTGGTTGCCTGACTGGTTCTGGACAAAGCAACGATCTCCCAAGGCAAGTGGAGGTAGATCACGCGAGCCTTTGTGCAGCTTTTCGGCTGTGTGATGGAAGCGTTCGCGTAGTGCCGACTCTTTCTGTGACCATGCCTCCCTCCAGATTGGTCGGACCTGATGATTCGTGAACTTCTCCAAGCGGTTAACAAATGCAAATGCGTCCCGTAGTGGGTGGCCGAAGACGATCTGCGCTGGGGAGATGTTGCAATCTGGGTCCGGTGTGTTCCGAAGTTGCATCATTGCCCTCAGGAACCTGTCAGTGTCGAGGGATCCCGATGGTCCAGTGTTGGAACGTAGGAGGCGTTTGGTGGTTTTAACTGCTACTTCGGCTCTTCCGTTGGACAGCGGATTGTAGGCAGACGAAAGTCGGTGAAAGGTGACATCCCAATCTCTCAGGAACTGCTGTGTTGCATGGGCTACGAATTCAGTCCCCTCGTCGCTCGATAGCTCTTCCAGTACACCAAATCGAGCAAAGTAGCTACGAAGGCAGGAGACCAAGCCTGCCGAGCCAGATTTCGGGGAGCCATGTGGAGAGGTGAATACATCCGTCCAGCCAGAGAGACGATCTCCAACGACAAGGTAGTGCTGGCCTCCATGGTCAAAGTAATCTCCAAACACCTTCTCGAATGGCGTTGACGGTGGGATGGGGCGTTGACAATGCAGTCTTTGCATTTCGCTCTTGTTGCTTCGATGTCACGTGTCATACCAGGCCAGAAGACAACTGCACGTGCACGTGCGCCCATCATGGAGACACCCTGGTGTGCAGAGTGAAGCGATTCTAAGACAGTAGGACGCAGGGAGGGCGGGATGACAGCTCGATCTCTGTAGATGATGACTCCATCAGAGACATGGAGGCCATCACGATACTGCCAAAACGGTGCAACGGCCGGAAAATGCTGTGTGTGTGTATTGCAGCGGCCATCAACGATTCGGTAAGATCAATGTCGGGGGATGGGTCCTGGTCAGGTGAAGGGTGACGTGAAGCAGCGTCTGCTGCATGATTCCATTTTCCTGGGAGGTGGACGATTTCGAAGGACCAGCGGAGTGTCTTCTGTTTCAGTCGGAACAGGCGGGTGTTGGAAATCTCGTCAAGCAGCCTGTCACCAAACACCTTGGTCAGTGGTTTGTGGTCGGTGGCGACAATCAGATCGCGGCATCCAAGTGTGAGAAATTTCGTCTGCTGAAGGCTCCAGTGCAAGTGCTTCTCCTTCGATCGGAGCGTAGTGCTGCTCGGCTGATGACAGAAAACGTGAACCCGCCAGGGTGATGCGCCAGCCGTCGACACAACAATCAGGTGCCTGGGAGTCACAGGTACAGTGCTTCTGTAAGAGGAAGTATCCGATCCCCTGCTTTGACCAGTCGATTCTTAGACACGTGGGTCTTTCTAGGTCAAATATCTCGACACCAGATCTGATCGCATCGATGATGGCAGCTTTGGATGAGGTAAAGGCTGATTCGAGGACATCGTCCCATCGGAAAGGGCAGCGTGGAGACAAGAATGGGCGGAAGGGTTCCATGAATGGGCGCAGTTGAGCGTAGTTAGCCACTTGGTTCACCAACCCAAACCAGCTACGAATGTCGGTTGTCGATTTCGGGGTAGGGAAATCACGGATTGTGCTGAAGTATTTGTCAAGTGGGTCAATTCTGTCGGCAGTAATCCGGAAGCCTGCAAAGTCAACTTCTTCCTGGGCGAATTGGAACTTCTTGGGGTTTAAGATGATACCAGCCTTTCCGTTAAGGCTGAGGAAGTCGATACTTCGCCACCAATGTTCCTCTAGATCGTGGTCAAAGTAGCAGGTGTCGTCCGTAATCCGTTCCTTTCGTTCAAAGTCGGCAAGTATCTTGTCATACCGACGATTGTGTCCATCTCTTGATGAAAGAAAGCCTTGCGGGGCACGCATGTAACGCCATCTACCGATCGGGATCATGAACGTGGTGAGGTGACGATCTGATTCTCGAAGTGGGACGCTGTGGTAGCCATTCCACGCATCTGTGACAGTTTTCCAAGTTCCTCTCGGTATTCGTCGAACTACATGGAAGGGTGGCTCAGCATTGTGCGTTTCACGGAGACAATGCTTGTTGAGGGGAGACAGGTCGACAGTCCTCCGTGGTGACCCATCGTGTTTCCGAGTGACAACCATCCTGTGGCACCAGGTCACCGGTTCACCAATAGGTGGTCTCTCAATGACTCCTAGCTTCTCGTCACGGTGGAGATCTGAAAACACCTTTTCCTGCCAATGTACCGGTACAGGGATGGCAGAATGACACGCCCTTGGTATTGCGTCCTCCTGAAGATGTATCTCCACAGGTGGTCCCTCCATTTGTGGCAGCTCTTGGTGAGGGCACGTGTTAAAGGTAGAGCTCGCATACCTGTCAAGGAGCCACTGCTTCATTCTCTCATTGCTTTCTGGGACACAGGGAAAGGGGAGCTCCTTTGGACGAAGTGGAACAGGTGTTCTCTTGGGGCAGTTGCAAATTTTCCCATCCTCATTCGTGGCTCCACAAATGGAAGCAGTTCTGTTCGATTCTGCATCTTGCGTTGTGGGTTCTTGGCTGATGGTTGACTTGTCAGTAGTCGTGGTCTCGGGGGGTGGGTTGCTGTACTTCCCAATTGAGGGAAAGCCCCTCTCGATGATGCCAAGCTGTAGCATTGACTCGTAGGAAAGGTACAACTCGTTGGCGTCAGGGCTCACGTAAATCATGGCCTTGCATGATACGTCATCGCCCAAGGCTGACTTGCCTGAGATCTTGGCGTAGAAGACTCCGGTGACGCGGATTGGGACTTGTTTGCCGCGTTCAAAGACATCTTTGCAGGTACCAGGTCAGTTCTCTTGAAGCCAGCCTGTAGGAAGTGGGTAAGGGACCAAAGGTTGGATTGGGCGCCTGAGTCAACGATGCCCTTAACATCTGCATTTTGTGACGACCGTTCTCGTGACACTTTCAGCTCAACGGATGGGTGGTCTCTCATCCGGGCTCGTCTCCATCCACCTTTCGAGAAGATCTGGTGATCTACTGGTACAGCCTTGTTCGATGAATGTTCAAGGCGTTGTGAGTTGTTGCGAGGTTGTTGGAGTCCAACGGAAGATACTTGACCTACACTATCCCACAAAGTAGCACTCATAGAGCTAGATTCACCTCGGTGTTTCTGGGTGAGTCGGGCATTCTTCTTCCAACATGATTCGCATCGGGCGTGGGGTTTTTTGTTCCATCCCCGTGTCTTCTTCGAGAAGAGGTGGAATGTCTTACCACAGTCCGGGCAAACATCCGTACGTGACCTGTCAGATTCAGATAGAGAGGTCGATCGATGTGTTGGACCAGTCTTGTTGCGACGGTAAACCGACAGGGTTGACACTGTGGTGACGGGGTTTGCGTTCCGTGCTGTCTCTCGGTTCTACACAAATGCAACCACTTCGGTAAGAGGTTTTTGCTGGATGTTGTCCGAGCTCAAGGCATCACGACGAATGTCAAGGTCAGCTATGCCATTGAGCAAGACGTCCCGGATTACCTCGTCCGTGTAGTATACGTCTCCACTGTATCCGCTGTTGCAGTGGTCGCAGACACCGTTGTACTTGGTGTGGAACTCGCAGGTCTCGGCTTTTCCCTGGACTCTAGCGGCAAACGTTCTGAATGGTTCTTCAGGATCTTGCTTCATGGCCATCAATTCTGATCTCACCACACCAAGGGCGACTGGGATGACTGCTAGTGCCTTTAGAGTCTTCAATGCTTCATTACGAGAGAGGGATGTGAAGCCAGGGTTGGCCCGCAGCACGATGTTCCAAATTGTTCTTCGGTGCACTCTAGCAGCTAGCCAGATGCCGCATTGTCTGGTATGTTGGAGCCAATTCGGAAGGTCTCCCATCTTCGAATGAAGGCGTTCCAGTCTTCGGTTGAGGAGTTGAGTCGAACCCTGGGCCTCTCAAGCTTTGGCGCACGAAAAGCTGAGGCAGCGTTACTACGTGGCGCAATCGGGGCAGTGTGTTCGATAGCGTGGAGGTTCAGCAGTGCTGCTGCACCAACCACCTCAACATCGTCAGTTTTGTAGGTGCAATCTGCAATTGGGCAGGATAGCACTGTCATAGTACAGATCTTCCCAAAAATACTCCAGTCACTGATTTGAGAAGCCTAACATGGACAAAAGTCGTTCTTTGTTAGTATTATACTATTAGAATGTTAGGCTAAAACGATAGAACATGAAAAAAAAGGTTACAATATAATCTTAGTAAACACAATACTCTCCACTGTGTTAGATCTAAACTAAACTTCCTCTGTATCAAGTCTGTCCTTATAACCTCCTGCCAAGTCTTTCTTGGTCTGCCTCTGGGCTTTGCCCCAGGAACTATCAAGTCTCTACACTTTCTTACCCAATTATCCTCCTCCATTCTTTCCAAGTGCCCCAGCCAATTCAATCTTCTTATCTGGATAACATCTTTAATTCTACGGATACTTAGCCTGCTTCTTAGCTCATCTGAACTCTTTCTGTCTCTCAGACTGGCGTTACACATCCACCTAACCATTCTCATATCATTCCTTTCTAAACGGTCAAGATCTTCCTGCTTCACTGCCCATGTCTCACTACCGTACAACATAACACTTCTTACACAGGCCTCATACAACCTACCTTTTACCTCAATTGACAAGACTATGCTAGTCAACAAAGGAAGTAACTCTCTGAACTTTTTCCAAGCAGAACCTATCCTGCAAGTAACACTTCTTCCAACACCCCCTTCACTGCCCAACATATCACCTAAGTAACAGAAGTTCTCAACTATCTCTAACGAGCCACTGTTGTACATCATTAAAGCTGGAAATACTTCATTCTCTATAATCTCACCTTTGCAACGCTTGCATACAAACTGAATGTCAGCTCTTAACCTTCCACCAATACTACTGCACTTCTTATGTACCCAATGCTTGCAAGTCTGACAAAAAAATTGAGTTACTACCAACCCCTTTCCTGCAAACTCCACAAGGCCACTTTCCAACTACAAGGTCATACTTGGCTGCAATGTTACTAATCATGACTTTAGACTTTGCTGTGTTCACCCTTAGCCCTTTCTCTTCTAGTCTTTTCTTCCACTTCTCAAACTTTTCAACTAATTCTTCCATCGACTCTGCTATGAGAACCAAATCATCTGCATACAATAACTCCCATGGACAACCTGTTCTGAACTCCATCGACAGCGCTTCTAAGACTAGAACAAACAACAAAGGACTAAGTACAGAACCCTGATGTACACCAACATTTACACTAAATTCATCACTAAGTGAATCGTTAATCCTGACACGACTTCTAGCATTGCTGTACATAGACTGTACCATCGTAACTAGCCACTCATCCACACCTAATTTTCTCATAGCCCACCAAATAACTTTACGTGGCACTCTATCAAAAGCTTTCTCTAAATCTACAAAGGCAAAATAGAGATTCTTTCTCTTTCCTAAATAATTTTCCTGAAGCTGGGGCACTTGGAAAGAATGGAGGAGGATAATTGGGTAAGAAAGTGTAGAGACTTGATAGTTCCTGGGGCAAAGCCCAGAGGCAGACCGAGAAAGACTTGGCAGGAGGTTATAAGGACAGACTTGATACAGAGGAAGTTGAGTTTAGATCTAACACAGTCTAGATCAGATTGGAAGAAGGTCATTAATATACCCCGTCCAACCCATGCTAGCATGGAAAACGGACGTTAAGCCGAGAATGATGATGATGATGATGAAGCTGTCTGAGTAAAAATATTGCATCTGTAGTGCCACGCCCTGGAACAAAACCAAATTGCATCTTATCTATATCAATTCTTTCTCTAAGTAACTTATTAATCAATCAATTATTTCTAACAAATCAACAAGTGATATTTTGATTATATGAAGCTAAAAATTCCACATCTTCAATCTCATCTTCTTCATCGTCATCCTCGTCCTTTTCAATCCCTAACATTTCCAAAATTTTTTTAGAGTCATCTACATATTCCCCACTCAGCGGGTGCTCAAAATCTTTCACCTTCACCACTAAAATTGACAGTTTTTCAGGGTCACTCCAGGTTACTGTAACCCTGATTGGGATTTTTAATGGTTCATGGCTCTAGTTCGATGAACCTCTGTTTCAAACTAGATACCAGATGTATCGAGATAGCTCTTTTGATACGTGTCCAACAACAATTAACCCAATTTTCTCTTTCATTGTAACCTTTTAAGCAACTGTGAATTTATCGTAGAGATTATTATGCTCTCTTTTAAACTTTATCTGCTGTCCTATATGAGGTTTCCAGCTGGCAGTATTGGTATAGACATGGTACCCCCCTAATCCAGTGTAGAACTGAAAGTTATTGGCCATATTTATCTCAAAATAAAACTTATTCAAGAAATACTTTCCCGTGTTTTAGGTTACGTAGTAAATGCGTTTACTCCTGAAATTCTACACCATAATAACGGATTCAAATCATTTACACTATAAATTTCGCCAAAGGTTTCTATGTAGCTACGTAGATGACTCTAAAAATTTTTTGGAAATGTTAGGGATTGAAAGAGACGAGGATGACAATGAAGAAGATGAGATTGAAGATGTGGAATTTTTAGCTTCATATATTCAAAATATTGCTTGTTGATTTGTTAGAAATAAGAAAAGAACACTCCACCTCTCCGTTTTATGTTTTGTTGACCGCTTTCTAGATTAAAAAGAACATCTCAAAATCATATAATTATATTTTTGAAAGGCATTTTGCAAAAGGTACATATAAAAAATAAGTTGCGTTGAAATATACAGATGTTTTGTTTAACGCGAACCTTTAATTAACGGAGGAGAAATCTATGTAGGTATGAAATTAACATGGTTTTAATTAACGCGAAATTTTCAAATTCGCGTTAATTAGTTGACTAGTTATTTTTGTGTAATAAGGTATATGATGAAGGTATATATACAAATTTCTAAAAAAATGTTTTTTGTACTTTAGCAAAATTTTAAAACTCTTATATATCCTTATGCGTTTGTTGAAAACATATGATCCTATACATTATTTTGATAAGCGTTTTAACCTCTACACGTTTCAGGCAACAGATAAACTAAATTTGATCAATTTTTTTTGTATATGCACTGTGACGTCAACAAAACATCTAAAACAACCTATTTTTCCATTGTCCTTCTGCCTTAGTGGATTTTTCCACAGGCTTTATCGACTAGACTCTTATAATAATAATACAGAGAGTGTGTCTGTCTGTCTGTTACAGGCAATTTTCCTTTGATGTGGCCGAAAAAGCTATGTCTTAAATGTTAAATTTTCTAACGTTACGGCACGATGTTAATAACATTAATGTAACGTCAATATCTTAATTTAAATTAATGAAGCCATTACAATGCACTTAAAACTTTGAGGCCAAATAACTTAGAAACGGGGTGGTGACGTCAGTGATTTTACACCACATAGGTAACTAGGGACCACCTGGGACCAATTTGGGTCAGTTTCCCAAACTTGGGGCCCGGGATCCATTTCGGAATCAATGGTTGATGACGTCATCAAAATACCTTTACACCCCAATATATCTGTAACCGTTTGTTAAAAGTACATGATCTCATACATTTTCTTGATCAGAATTTCAAGATCTATATGATAAAGTCAACAGGTGTACAAATTTCTAAATAATTTTTTTTGTGTATTTTGGCGTGTCTTTGCTTTCAACCCTTATATTTCCTTATATAATCGTCAAAAATGCATGATCCTAAACATATTTTTTCTCAGTGTTTTAAGCTCTACACTGTACACTGCTGGACGTCGACAAAACACCTAAAACAACCTATTTTTTCCAATATTCTTATTCTGCCTAAGTGGATTTTTTCATGGGCCTTCTTGACTATTATAATATAATGTAATAATGTGACACTAGCTATATTTGATATTACTTTTTGTTGAGTACCATTGCAGTTTTAAACAAATGCAAAAGAGATAACAAACCAACGTTGGCTAGCTAGTTGTTGTTCTAAAGTTTAGCTGAACTTTGATATAGTACTAAAGCTCAATGATAGTAGCAAAAACTCTTAGACTTTTCCTGGTTTCCATTTTTTAATTCCAGTATATTTCATTCAGGTTCGTTAGGCCTGGTATAGTTATATACCTAGCTAGCTAGCTTTGCTATATAGCTGGCTAGCTAGCTAGCTACCTAGTTGATAAAATGCAGTCGATAAAACACAAATAGAATGGTCAATGGACTGAGAGGTTTAACCCTTAAAAGTAATAGAACATAGCTAATTATTACAATACTTACCTTACTTTGCCGTTTATAATAGCTCCAACGCTAAGACAGGACAGCTACTTGTCTTGCTTGCTTTACTTTCGTTTTGAAAAAAAAAATCAAAACAAAAACGCAAAAGTTCAGGATCTATCATATGCGCACTAAGGAAATCCGGAATAAACGCGCAACCTCGCTCCCAAGGTCTCTAACTTTTTTGCATTGGATTCCAATGTATGTTAAAAAATCAATTAAAAAAAGACCCCGAAAACGAGGTTGCCAGGCGCGGGAAAATCAAAAAGTAATAAAGACCGCCAACATGTTTCAGTAAAAGATTGCCGCCGCCATCCTGCTGCAAAGTTTCTAACAACACAAAAAACAACCAAGGTTTGTTTCTTGAAACCCCTATCTTTTTAAACCTATATTGTTTCACTTTTTTATATACTTAGAGGTTTATTTACAAATAAGCAATTCAAATCATCGTGCTACAAAAGTTGCTTGACGTTTCTTTTTTAAACTTACCCACCCCCACAACACACCCAGCCAGGAATGTCAATCAATGCACAAAAGCATTCATGATATTCGCCGGACTCTTATTTACATTTTTTGCTCGCCCTCATGACCAGCTTGCTAAAATTTACAAAACCTGGGATAAAATAATAAAAATAATAGATGAGTTTTGAATGTTTAGCTACAAACAAGCTTAAGTATATGTGCGCGCATCCTGACGGCTAAGAAAGGAAGAGCCTCATAGGCTAAATTGGCTATTTATCAGGGTGACCACTCTTCCTTAAATTCTTTAAATAACCTTAGTAAAAGAAAATCTCCTTAAAAGTACTTAAATATACTTAAAAAAAAATTCTATTCTCCTTAATTTCTCCTTATTTCTTAATTTTTCTGATCGTAACATTTTTGGAAATGTGTTCATGGATTGTTCATCACCAGTGAAATAAGACATATTTCTCTGTTACCTGAAATCCTATATTTTCTATCTTTCAGAGCATAATTTATATGTATATTTGTATAATATGTATAATTTTCTTATCATAGAACATAGTATGTAACATTAAAGATAGAGAACTAAAATTGGTTTTCTCCTTAATTATCCTTATTTTTTTATTTATTTATTCTCGTTCGCAGCAAAATATCCTTAAAAAATGTCAATTTGTCTCCTTAATTCTCCTTAATATCCTTACTTTGGTTCTCATTTTATTAGTGGTCACCCTGTTTATGCTATTTCTGGAAATGTAAGACTGAAAATACATTGTAAATGTTTTTTGTCAACTATTAACTTCTTGTTTAAGAGCAGAATTTACGAATTTCCGCATAAGTTTTACTTATATACTATCTTTGATCGTTGTTATATGTTCTTATATTTCTTTCCTGTGCATGTATGTGCACATGTCTGTTGTTCTTGATCAAAACTTGTCTATAAATACAACACAAGCAGTATCTGAGTTGCTTAAATTTATTCATGGCCCTGTTTCTGAGCATGTGTATCGCTATAGTGAACTTGAAACAACAACAAAAATTTGAATGAAGATTAAATTTGCAAACAAAAGAAGCAAGCATAAGAATATCTGTTTTATTGCACATTTTCTGAAACATCAAACTGGAAAACCCACCCACAAACGTCAAATTGATATTTCTTATGGCAACATGAGTATGGACGCTTTATCTTAAAGACAATTAATTCTGATATATATCACAACCAAATCTCGGTATAGGTTACGGGAAATAGCACGGTTTCTTTGTTACGTGGTGTCATTTGTAAAGAGTGAGCCAATGACATAAATTTTTAGGATTTACATACAGGGCACTTTGGTTACACTCATAAGCGCAAGAAATGCACATAAAATTTGGTACTTATTACAAAAATTCCACTGGGTTTGTTTACAAAAGAGTACAGCCTCAACGTTGTTTGATGTTGTTCTTACAGGTAGCTCAGCTACCCTATAGCTAGATATAGGATTAAACTAGCATTTAATACTTAATACTCAGTAAAATAGGTCAAGTTTGAATATTAAACTTTTATCGCTATAGCTAGCTAGACTAAGTATGAAAGGACAAGGCTGAGCTTTTTAGCTGGGTTAAAAGTCAAAACTTAAGAGGAAAATTACATCACAGTGTTTAAAATTATATTACACATATTTGAGAACACCTGCTTGAAAATTCATTGTTCATCAAGTTACCCCATATGTGTAATATGGAAGATTTCTGCATAAAGAACATCGGAAACTTTTTCAAGTGGATTACTTTCACATTAACAAAAATTAAAAAATTTTAAGATAAACTTTTGCGATTTTGTCATTTATTAGTTTTCAAATTTCTCGCTGGAAATTTTTAAGGTTTAAAACTCATGTCCCACAGTAACTTTTTTGTCCTTATCCTAATGTCATATATATACATAAGCTGTATGCAACAACTTTTGCAGGAAAAAGAGAAAAAGTTGGTTATTAAAATATTATAAATTAATTTCAAACCGATTAGTCCCCAGCCCTTAAAATTAGCGTCGGCAAGATACCGTAGTTGCGTCGGCAAAAAAAATGCCGACGTAATTTTGTTGTGAAATTTTTAAATAATAATTTTGGTTTTGTTTAAGCTACTCCCACTCCTTGCGACTACAAAATAATTACATTCGATTTTCAGTAAGTTAGGCCATTATCATCATCATCATCATCATCATTCTCGGCTTAACGTCCGTTTTCCATGCTAGCATGGGTTGGACGGGGTATATTAATGACCCTCTTCCAATCTGATCTAGACTGTGTTAGATCTAAACTCAACTTCCGCTGTATCAAGTCTGTCCCTATAACCTCCTGCCAAGTCTTTCTCGGTCTGCCTCTGGGCTTTGCCCCAGGAACTATCAAGTCTCTACACTTTCTTACCCAATTATCCTCCTCCATTCTTTCCAAGTGCCCCAGCCAATTCAATCTTCTTATCTGGATAACATCTTTAATTCTACGGATATTTAGCCTGCTTCTTAGCTCATCTGAACTCTTTCGGTCTCTCAGACTGGCGTTACACATCCACCTAACCACTCTCATATCATTCCTTTCTAAACGGTCAAGATCTTCCTGCTTCACTGCCCATGTCTCACTACCGTACAACATAACACTTCTTACACAGGCCTCATACAACCTACCTTTTACCTCAATTGACAAGACTCTGCTGGTCAACAAAGGAAGTAACTCTCTGAACTTTTTCCAAGCAGAACCTATCCTGCAAGTAACACTTCTTCCAACACCCCCTTCACTGCCCAACATATCACCTAAGTAACAGAAGTTCTCAACTATCTCTAACGAGCCACTGTTGTACATCATTAAAGCTGGAAATACTTCATTCTCTATAATCTCACCTTTGCAACGCTTGCATACAAACTGAATGTCAGCTCTTAACCTTCCACCAATACTACTGCACTTCTTATGTACCCAATGCTTGCAAGTCTGACAAAAAATTGAGTTACTACCAACCCCTTTCCTGCAAACTCCACAAGGCCACTTTCCAACTACAAGGTCACACTTGGCTGCAATGCTACTAATCATGACTTTAGACTTTGCTGTGTTCACCCTTAGCCCTTTCTCTTCTAGTCCTTTCTTCCACTTCTCAAACTTTTCAACTAATTCTTCCATCGACTCTGCTACGAGAACCAAATCATTTGCATACAATAACTCCCATGGACAACCTGTTCTGAACTCCATCGACAGCGCTTCTAAGACTAGAACAAACATCAAAGGACTAAGTACAGAACCCTGATGTACACCAACATTTACACTAAATTCATCACTAAGTGAATCGTTAATCCTGACACGACTTCTAGCATTGCTGTACATAGACTGTACTATCGTAACTAGCCACTCATCCACACCTAATTTTCTCATAGCCCACCAAATAACTTTACGTGGCACTCTATCAAAAGCTTTCTCTAAATCTACAAAGGCAAAATAGAGATTCTTTCTCTTTCCTAGATACTTTTCCTGAAGCTGTCTGAGTAAAAATATTGCATCTGTAGTGCCACGCCCTGGAACAAAACCAAATTGCATCTTATCTATATCAATTCTTTCTCTAAGTAACTTATCAATCACTCTTTCAATAACTTTCATTACTTGATCAACCAACTTCAAACCTCTATAGTTACCTCTTTCTAATGCATCACCCTTGCCCTTGAAACAATTCACTATTATACTCGACTGCCACTCACTCGGAATAGCACCATCCTTTATAATCTGATTAGCAAGACTTGTAATAAGCTCAACTCCAATATATCCAGATGCTTTTACCATCTCTGCAACAATACCTGATACTCCTGCAGCCTTGCCAATCTTCAATTTACTAATAGCCTCCACTACCCATTCTGTCTTGATCTGCATAGCTGGCCCTTCTACAACATCATCATCAGACAAATTATCCTCATCCCAATCAAACTCAGTGTTAAGCAACCTCTGATAATAATTCTTCCAAGCTACCCTTTTCTCCTCCACTGTGCTAGCCAAAACACCTTCATCATTACGTATACACTTCTCACCCACAACATCTTGATTAGTCTTCTTCATTTGCTTTGCTATCTTAAATACCTCGTTGCGCTGGTCTTCCCTTCTTAACACATCTGCAAATCTGTTTCTCTCTGCTTCTGATTTTGCCTTATACACTGCTGTACGAGCACGGCGCTTAGCTTCTAAGTAAATATTATGCTAAGTAACCTATGCTGGGAAACACACTCTTCCCCCGTTATAACTTTCACGTCCTTCACCACTTTCTTGTCTGACTTTCTAACCAGGAAGTAATCTATCTGTGTCTTACAACCACCTGACTCATATGTTATCAGCCTACTCTGTCTCTTACTGAATGATGTGTTGCAAACCACCATGTCCGTTGCTATTCCAAACTCAAGCAATCTCTCCCCTTCCTTATTTCTGCTCCCAAATCCATAGCCTCCATGCACACCTCTATAACCTTCAGATGACTTCCCAACATGACCATTAAAGTCTCCGCCCACCATGACAAGTTCAGTGTCTCCAAACTTTGATGTGACTGCTATTAACTCATCATAAAACTTATCTTTATCTTCCTCACTGAGTCCACACTGTGGAGCATAAACTGACAGAAAAGTGACAATCCTATTACCTATCAAAAACTTTATCACTATAATACGACTTTTAACACGCATAACATCTATTACTTTTTCTACCCACTTCTCTGCAACGAATATGCCAACTCCTCCATATCCATCACTATTACCAATCCAAAAAAGCTTATACCTTGCCCTCCTACCTTCCACAAATCTCACTGAAGCTCCTCTCCACCTGACTTCCTGAACACAACACATATCAACAGATCTACGTTCTAACATTTCAACTACTTCACCTGCTCTACCTCTCAGAGTACCAACATTTACACTAGCCATCCTCAACCTAGTGTTATCTACCTTGTGATGTGATAGCTGGGTAACGGTCTGACGATGCTCACACCTGACATCTGTCCTACCGTGCGCGACACCTTCACTCCTTAGAGTTCCAGTCCCGTTTACGCAGTTTGTCTGATCAACTGTTCTTACGGCCATTAATAAAGAGTTTTGGCATTGTTTTACAGCTGGATGCCCTTCCTAGCGCCAACCGTTCACAGACCGGACTGGGTGTTTTTTAAAGTGACACCATCACTATGTGGCATTTCATGGGACTTCCACGATCGCCCCTTTAAACTAAGGTATGGTGGAGGACGTTCAACTCCTCTCTTGTCTCTTAAAGAGACCCTTCAAGAGACCCTTCACTAACTAAAATCATTCAGGCTACAGAAATACTGTGGTGCCATTCGATTCATAATAATAATCGACAAAATTGTATATCGTATTAAAAAGAAGTCCAGAAGTTCTTTCTTCCACACGACACAGCAGGCAATAAGTCGGCCCTGCCCTCGGTTTTGTGAGGAGAGATGTTCTGAGAAGACTCTAACAATTGGGTCTCCTGTACAGTTTTGCTTCATGTTAAACTGTGCCGCTGACAAGCATTTTTAAAGCATGTCACCGGCGACTTCTGCGATATACAACCTAATGATGCCCTAACCTAATGAGTTCATCTCGAAACATAAAAAGCCAGTTGGCAGTGAACTATTAACCTAACGAAGTTCACCATCTGGAAGGTATGTCAATAAGACTTGTACTCCATTCCCATTTGCCATCGTCTTAGGAGATCAATGCATCGAATTTATGAAAGGTCTAGCCCTAATAAAAGTTGAATGACTAAAGTTATTGCCAGCTGAAAAATTTTACTACAAAAAAATATTGCCGACGCAAATCAGTTAAAATGTATCTCACGTCAGCCGTTTTATTGCAGACATAAAAAAATTCTAATTTTAAGGGCTGAGTCTCTGCAGCCATTTTGGTGTCAGTGGTATGAAAAACTATGCTAAAACTATACTAAGTAAAAGTCCTATTACTTCAGTAAAAATTGAAATAATGACTTGAAACTTAGTATTATGTTTTTAGACCAGTTTGATGAAATAAACCAAAAAAAAATTTTACTACTATCATAGTTTCTGAGTTCCTGAATTTAGCCATTTTTGGAGACACTGATAAACTGTTTTTGACAGCATATCAATTTTGACAAGCCATGTGTACAGAAAACATTCAAAGTGATTCTCAGGATTAAAAATACCTTATCCAGCTCAGAGAAAGTGGGAATGTGCTTCTAATTCAAACCCTGCAATTTTATTATTCTCTTATGTAAATCAGACAAAAGTGTTAAAATTAAGTTGTTTTGAAGCTTAAAAAAATTCCTAGGTTTCATGCAGAATAAACTTTCACTGAACATTATTATTCTAATATGTGCTATTTCCTTTGTGTAATACACAAGAACAGCGTGAAAACCAGTATGTTAAGGAGGTGATAATAAGTTTACTTTATTATTTTGATCACGGTTTATAAAGTGGACCGCACATATTATAGACACAAACAGTCTGTCAGAAGCAAATAATGTTACAGAAATAGCCCTGACCTGGTTTCTTTGTAAAACAAATTTCACGAATAATGACACAAATTGAATTTTTTTGTAACTATGAACTTAAAGAAATCGCAACACAAAAGTAGTTTCAGCTTTGGGGTACCCCATACAGAATACAATTTTAAGAACTAAGGCTATACACGTAGACATCATTTGAACCCATTTTGTTCACATTTTATTTTTAGATTAATTATTATCAAAAAACATAGTATGTGCTGTTGATTTCTCTTAAGTTCTCTCAAAAATGAACATTCAAAACATTACATTGAGCTTTGTGATATAATACTGTAACCTGTTGTCTTCAATCAATGCTATACCAATTCAAATTCAAATTAATTTCTCTTGCCCTCAAGTTCCTTAGTTGGTTTCAAGTCAACTGGAACTCCTTGATTTTTGAAAAAATATGTACTTGGTATGTTTGATTGATTTGTGACGATTCCAGGGAATTTGATAACAAGCTATTTAGCGATAATTTTTCATTATCGATCACTTATAGCGCCTGATCGCTAAGCAAAAAGTTTTATCGATAATTTAGATTAAAAATATAAAATTATCGATAAATATCGCTAAGGGATTTTCTTTTTTTATTTATCGCTATTTATCGCTATTTTGCTAGGGCTAAATTAGCATAAATTAAAATAATAATGACAGCGGTACTTGATAAATGCTAGCGAGCTAAGGAAGCCAAGTTTTGATCCCTTGCTACGAAAAGTTTCATGCGCACGGGGAAAAACACCGTGTCTATTCTTTATTATTTTTTTTTTATATAATTAAATCGCATTATAATTTTATAATATATTGGGGATATTTGATCTGTGTTATTTTCTTCTTTTTAGATAGTTATTTTCTAGATAAGGAAAGCAATCAGAAGATTCAAAATTGACCAAGAAAGTTTAGCTAGTTACCTTGATTTTTAGTCAGGATAAATTTTATTTTTTATAGGATCATAATCTAGAGAATAAAGCAAGAGGATAGCCGTCGAACGTGTGGATAGTTATGTGTATTGTTTACTTCAACAACGCGTTTTCATGTATAGTTCTTGCTCTAGGAAACTGTTATCACTTTTTCTTTTCAAAACAAAGTTTGTAACAAAATCAGTAAACCAAGGAATTTAATAGGGCGCACGTTTCATGTACTCTTTGTTACAAATAAATGAAATGTGTCACTTTC
The DNA here is from genome assembly GCA_030067915.1 of Hydractinia echinata. NCBI lineage: Eukaryota > Metazoa > Cnidaria > Hydrozoa > Anthoathecata > Hydractiniidae > Hydractinia > Hydractinia echinata. The sequence continues at coordinate 191,270 of JASGCC010000298.1, read as the reverse complement.
TATCCAGACAAATTTTGTAACAAGGCTGGGGAAGGGGTCATTGGCTATTTTTCCTTCATAATGCATAGAGTCATCCTCAAAAGGACGTCCAAATTTTGGGGGGAAGAGGGTCTTTGTATTTTTATTGATTTCGTTGTCATTTGGGGGAAAATGAGGATTATACATACAAGTCGTTTTGTTCTCAATTTACAGGAGAAGCATTTTAAATGGAAATCTTAGTGTGTTTTTTATCCAGGGAATTTTTCTGCTTAACTTCAAGAATGGAAGACCATATCAAGAAGGACATGGGGAGGGGATGTTACCTATGAAGCCAATGGCAACACAGTTGTTTTTCTAATTTAAGAAACACGTTTATAAAGAACACAATACTGACACTTAACGTCCTTTTAACTGAACATGTCTCTTTCTAATGGTAAAAATAAAAGAAATGCTTTCCTCCTTATTGAAGATAAAAGTTAAGTACACACTGACATTTTTAGCACTAAAAGTGTTAAGCAACATTTGGTTTAAATTTCCATGTTCATGACAACAAGGTAAAACTAAAATGAATACATAAACATTTCCGCCCCCCCTGACGGTTTTTTTTTAATAACTTCTTATTGCTATGTTATATGGCTTTGAAACTTACTGAGTTTTAATATTTATCTATTAGACACCTGCATGCCAAATTTTTAGGTCCCATACCCTTCAGAAACTTTAATATTGGCCATTACTCGAAACTACCCCTAAAAATCTCTATGAAATCCTTATAATGGGGAAAATTAATAACTTCTGTTAGGATTATCCTGAGAACTTGAAACTTGCAACACAACTTTGTTTTATTAAGAAGAATCATTTTTCATAATTTGGACACGTGATTAATCTGATTTCCCGATTTTTTCGGATTTTACCCGAAAATCGGAAAAAAACGGATTTTCGGGCAATTTTTGGCAATTTTTTATGCGATCCACGTAAAAACCGGAAAATATGTTAAATAACTTTTATTTAGCTTTCAGAAACTTCAAACAGAATGCAAAAATTCGCTCTGGAACAAAAGTAATTAAATTTTAAGCAGATAGTGGCATTTTTAACAAATTTCAAGCTTCTGATGACGTCACAGAAAATGTGCTGACGCAGGCAAAAATTTATTGCTGCCATTTTGTTCCTTTTATGACGTACTATAAGCGTGCCAAGTTTGATTCAATTTGAACAACCCTATGAAAAGTTATTGAGGGGGGGCGGTAAAAAATCAGAAAATCGTGATAAGCAGACCTAGAGAAAAGCTTTGACGTATGAACAGACCCTAATTTATAGGTAACTTCACTATCGCGTGTGACCAAAAATAAGAGGCTAAATTTATTTTTTGTTTAAAATACATTACTATAAATATATAACTCAGGAGTGGACCATGGGAACCATCAAGATTTCTGAAGCACACAAAACACTTCTCCACCATGTAACACCATAATTCTAAATATAAAGGAATATGCAATGCAAATTTTCGCCCAAAAATTGGGTATCAAAATATCAAATTTCTGACAACACCATCTCCCATAAATGAAATGTCCGATACAGGATTTTACTGGCACTCCAAAAAAAATATTAACAAAAAGTTACGTAATTCAACAGGTGTGGGAAAAATTAATAAGGTTTTGTTCCTGCTTTTTGTTGAAAGTTTGGCAAATTATAAACGATCACAATTAAAATTATTCCAATGCAACTGTAAGAGGCTAGCTAGCTCCCGTAACTCAGACTTGTTTTAGTTTTAAAAAAGCTATAAATTTATTAGCGTAGACTTTTATACAAAAAGAAACTTGTTTCTTACTTGTTATAAAGTAGTAAGTTAATTTAATAACGTTTTGTTCCAGCGCAGCCATTGCGTCCAAAAGAAGAATCTAAAAAAAAGAGGTCTGGACAGCGCCGCATGTTTACAGCGTGCGATATTTTGCAGAACAAAAAAATTAAAAGAGACTAACTAAATTATTTTTTTATTCTTTACAGCGATCAAACAAATTATATTTACGATTCTAAAAAGAATATTAATACACTTTATGAAAACATCAAGCAAACCGTTTTTGCTGTTTTGCAAGTTATTTAATCGACAAACATTAAAAGAATGTTGTCTAGCTTGCTTTTCGCATAATAAGCTAAAAAATTTATGCGTCGGCCATATTGCACTATTATCGATAATCTGCTGACAAAGCAAATCAAATTAGCGATAATTATAGCTCAGCATTGTTTATCGCTAATGACCTGATCGCTAATCCATTTTATTTATCGATAATTCTGTTCTTTTTTTCATGAATTATCGCTAAATAGTGATCGATAATTATAGGTTGTTATCAAATTCCCTGGAATCGTCACATTTAATTTATTGTGACAGTAGTGAATGTAACACAAACTCTCATTTGTCTGAACCATGATATCAGGGTATTATGTTTCCTCTGGGGAAAACTTGACACGGTTCAATGAAAAAAAGATTGCTAAGCAAGTTGATTAATTTTTGGTCAAATTAAAGGCCTAAACCTTTGGCAACTAAGTTGCTTATAAAAAACCATGTAACACAGGATTCTAAAAATAAGAAGTTTAAAATGTTATTATAACTTCAGAAAGATGGGGAAAAACAGACAGACAGAAAATGTATATACCACTTCTTAGACCGCCATCTTTATAATAAAATCACATGTACAAATCTCGCAAAGATATAAGCAGAAAACACAAACACATGGTTTTAAAGTGTAACCAATAGCAGAGAACAAAATGTAAACATAAATGGCGGATATATAACAATCCTCCACCAATAGTCCACAGTTTAAACGTATACAATGCGGTTCAAGTCATAGTCCTCGAAATGCTTTGGTAAACGGCGAGATCGTTCAGGTCGAGAATTGGTGTCCTTGTTCACATCTTCTGCAACGTCTTCAAACGGCTCAGATGTCTCAGGAACAGGTAACTGGACCCTTGGCTCGATTTCAGTAACGGTTTCGTCAACTTCTGACGGTTCAAACTGTGGTAGCACAGCCAGAGGTGGGTCTGTCTCTACCATTGCTGAATCAGCTAATCTCTCGCCGGTTGCAGCTCGTATTTGATTGATGTGGCGTTGAACGATTTTCTCTCCCACTTCAACATCGTATGTCACAGGTCCTCTCTTTCTCGAAATATTTCCTCTCACCCACCGTGGTCCTTGACCAAAATTTCTAATCAGTACCTCCTCTTGGTCTAGAAATTGCCGCAGCGGTTTCAACCGATGACTTCGATTCTCAGAATCCATCTGTTTCCCCTTGACTGTCTGTTTCAGATCTGGTTTAACGAAATGGAGGGCACTCCTTAATTGACGATTGAACAGTAGTTCTGCAGGTGTCCTACCCGTGGTGGTGTGTGGTGTGATGCGGTACGTGAACAGCAAACGGCTTACTCTGGTCTCAATGGATTGACCATTCGATTCTATCTTTTTAAGACTGTTTTTCACAGTTTGGACGGTTCTCTCTGCTTGTCCATTTGAAGCAGGATGGTATGGTGCAGAAAAAATGTGTCTGATGTTATTTCGCTTCATAAATTGCTCAAATTCAGTGCTTGCGAAACACAGTCCATTATCACTAACACAAACTCCAGGCAGGCCATGCGTGGCAAAGATTTTGCGCAGTTGCTCAATAGTCGCAGTGGAGGTGGAGCTATTCATGACTATTACTTCCACCCATTTTGAAAAAGCATCAACAACTATCAAAAACATTTTGTTCAAAAACGGTCCCGCATAATCCATGTGGATCCGCTCCCAGGGTTGGCTTGGGTATTCCCAGGAATGTATTGGTGCTGCAGCTGGCATTTTTTGGTGGATTTCACAGGTTTTGCAATTTTTGACGGTTAACTCAATCTCAGAATCCATCTTTGGCCACCACACAAAACTTCTCGCCAAACTTTTCATGCGAGTGATCCCTGGGTGAGACTGGTGAAGTTGTCCAAGCAGTTGTGGTCGTAACGAGCTTGGTATAATGACACGAGAACCCCACAGCAAGCATTGGTTGTCGATGCTGAGTTGATCCTTCCTTGAAAAGTACGGTTGTAATTCTATTTCTCGGTTTACTTTCCAACCGTTGGATATCAAGTCCAACACTTTGCTCAGGACTGGGTCACGACTTGTATGTAGCTTAACATCAGCGGAGGTTAGTGGTGCTTGCACTAGGTCCATCATGTGAATTGCACTGTCATTGTTCGAGTAATCAGAACTGTCTGCTTGAAGTGGAAGGCGGCTTAGACAGTCAGCGTTGGCGTGATTGACACCTGGTTTGTACTCCAAGACGTAGTTATAAGCAGACAGCAGGAGGGCCCATCTCTGAACACGAGCAGCTGCAAGCGGTGGAATTGGTTTGTTTTGTCCGAATAGTCCCAAAAGAGGTTTGTGATCAGTTATAATTCTGAAAGACTGTCCATAAAGATATTGATGAAGCTTTTTGACTGCGAATACTATGGCTAAACCCTCTTTCTCAATGTGGGCATAATTCCTCTCTGCTGGAGAAAGAGTCCGTGAAATATAACATACGGGCTTCTCGGAACCATCATCCATTACATGGGCGAGAACAGCACCTATCCCATAAGGAGAGGCGTCACAGGACACAAGGATCGAACGTTGGGGGTCAAAATGCGTCAGCAACAGTGCTTTATATAGTAGAGCTTTCGATTCGGTAAACGCTTTTTCTTGTTCGGTTTTCCAGTGAAAGGTTGTCTCCTTTCTCAGCAGACGATGCAGTGGTTCAATCATTGCAGAAAGGTTTGGTAGATAACGATTATAAAAGTTGAGCATTCCGAGATAAGCCTTTAACTGGGTAACATTCTCTGGAGGGGCTGCATTCCTTATAGCTTTGACCTTCTCTGGTGAAGGCGATATTCCTTCCTTGGTAATGTTGTAACCCAGATAAGTCACCTCTTCTGCTAGAAATACGCATTTGACTTCCTTCAGTCGCAATCCAGAGCTTTCAATCACTTGCAGGACTGACGATAAATTTCTCAAATGTTCCTCATCATCCTTACCAGATATTAAAATATCGTCTACTCGCACTTTGGTACGTGGTATATGGCGGAGTCGCCTATCCATTTCCCTCTGAAAAATGCCGGTGGCGGAATGTACTCCATACTGAAGTCTTGTGGGGCGGTACAAGCCACGGTGTGTGTTGATTGTGAGGTATTCTCTTGTTTCCTCGTCCAACTCCAATTGCTGGTATGCATGACTCAAATCCAGCTTTGTGAACTTTTCACCCCCTGACATTGAGGCGAAAAGATCTTCAGTTCGCGGAATTGGATAAGAGTCACAAGGTGCAGCCTGGTTTATTGTCTGTTTGTAATCGCCGCATATTCTGATAGTACCGTCCTCTTTCTTTACCGGTACGATAGGGGCTGCCCATCTTGAATATTCAACTGGTTCATATATGCCATCTTGTACAAGTCTATCAAGTTCAGTGTCGATCTTGTCTTTTAAGGCATACGGGACTGGTCGTGCTTTGCAAAACTTTGGTGCGACAGAGGAGTCCACAGGAATATGGACTCTAAAGTCCTTCAGCAATCCCATACTTTCCGTAAACATGGCGGCATGCTGTACTAATATTTGCTGTAGATTGGTATTGCTAGAATGATTGACCTGGAACAAACTGGGCCAATCTAACTTGATTACTTTTAGCCAATCTCGACCTAACAATGAAGGAGATTCCCCGGGTACGATAGTCAATGACAGTGTGTATTTCTGTTTTTGGTGTTCAACGTTTACAGCAGCTGATCCCAAGGGTGTTATGATTTCCCCTGTAAAAGTTTTTAACTTTAAGTTACTGGGCTGGATGGTCAACTCTGGAATGCATTTCCGTAATGTTTTTTCACTGATCACCGACATGCACCGGTATCGACCTCCATCTTGATGGTTTTTCCTTCAATACTGACATTTACAAAAAGCGGTTCAACTCTGCTCCCTTCTAATTTATACAGGTTAAACATATCGGACTGTTCAACAGTTTCTTTGTAAACATTTCCTTCATGCTCGGACTCCAGTTGGTTTATTGGTTTCCGGGGTGGTCTGGATTTCTCATCATTTCGTTTCTTTTGACGACATTTTTTAACGGTGTGTCCTTTTTTGTGGCAATAATAACATTCAGCATCCTTGAATGGACATGCCTCTGCTGTATGTTTTGTCCCTCCACATCGATAGCAATCCCTCCCTGGGTTGTCTCGGGCTCTCTCCAAAGCGTGGACACTCTCTGAATTGTTGCCTGTCGCTTGATGTTGGAGAATGCTTTTGGAGTAGCTTGCTGCTGATTCCATAGAACATGCAATTCGTAGGGCTTTGGCTAAGGTGAGGTCTTTCTCACTCAGGAGCTTTTGTTGTATTTTTTCCTCCTTAATACCACAAACAAGTCTATCTCTTAACATGTCGTCCAGTGTTTCTCCATACTCACAATGTTCACTGAGTCGACGCAAAACTGCCAAGTACTGGGAAATTGTTTCAGAAGGTTGCCTATCACGAGTGTTGAATCTGAATCTCTCGGCTATCGAATTGGGAGTGGGATATAAATGATCTTTCATTAATTGTACTAGCTGGTCATAAGATTTGGAAGCAGGATCGTTATTCGACAAACCTCTCAACAGCTGGTAGGCTTTGGCTCCACATGAGCTCAGCAGGATTGCTCTCTTCTTGGTGGCATCTGCAATGTCATTTGCTATGTAGAACTGATTCACTCTCTCGATGTAATTGTTCCAGAGTTCCGTTGCCGGATCAAACTCTCCAATTTTTCCGTAGGTAGCCATTTCGGTAATATATCCTCGTCGCCACTTATTATAACTTCAGAAAGATGGGGAAAAACAGACAGACAGAAAATGTATATACCACTTCTTAGACCGCCATCTTTATAATAAAATCACATGTACAAATCTCGCAAAGATATAAGCAGAAAACACAAACACATGGTTTTAAAGTGTAACCAATAGCAGAGAACAAAATGTAAACATAAATGGCGGATATATAACAAATGTGTATACTTTTTTACTTTTTAGATAATTTAATTTTCTCTTAACAACCAGATGTGTAAATTATATGAAACATCGATTAGGAATGTCTAGTATGTGAAATCTATTTTTAGGAAACATAAATAAACACAATGGTAAAAACGAAGACAACCAAATCTCCAAGGACACTTAAAAAAGCAATGAAAAGCCCTGTTGTCACTTCAACACCTATGACAGGTAAAGGAAACAAGAAGAGGCGGAGATTATCAAGTGGAGGACGAGAATCGACCGACGAAGAGACACCTAAAAGGTATGAAGATACTTTTTCCTAAAAGTGTATACAACATGAAACTGTCAGAATAACATATGAATAACACAGAATTACATAGAATACCTTCAGCCTATCTGTGCTGCAGCCATCAAACTTTTTTTATAACTTTTGCGTGTAAATTTACTGTTACAGATTCAGGGGCAGGCACAGAAGTTTAGACAAATGAATCACTTGAACATTGCTATATAAAAATACATGTTTACATTTTAACTAACTAATAAACATAAATATAACTTCGAATAAAAACAAACAAGGGTAAAAAGCTACACAGAACAAACTAGCAACAAGGCGAACATAGACTATGGCTATAGCACCCATGCATGTACTGAATAACAAATAAAACTAACTCTAAACAACATCAACGTGACTTCCATGTATCCTTGAAAACCGAAGAGTGCCTCTATTTATGCAAACTTGCTAATACAAAGCACCCCTTGTTTTCCAAAGCGATACTTAGCCCCAACACCAACCTTGACCACAGGGCTGGTTTTCTCTTTTTATATCAGGAAACCCTGGGGTCGAGGCTGCAATAACACATGAAGTGCACAATGAAAGGATACGCAGTGCGTTTAATCTGATCACGTGTGCACATCCTACCTCCGCAAGCTTCTATGTCGTGTTCAAATCTGCAAGTTACATGCACATTCAATTTTGTTTCTAGTGGGTTTTTTAAGAGCAGCAAACAGTCAATAATTATTAGAATCCAGAAAGAATAAAACAAAATATTTCCAGTTAAGTTTTTTAAAGAATTATTTTGCACAGTATTATTATATACAGTGAAATATGGCTGAATTTCTTGCTACATTCTACCTGACTATAAATTGGATCATACTTCTACTGTTTTGCATGCACAATTGATAGTTTCAAAATATTTAAAATGCAGTTTGTGAAGCAATTAAAATAATATTTTATAAATATTTATTAAAAAAAGGAATTAAAAAATCCCAATCAAAAAATAAGATTTTAGGATAAATAACATTTTGTTCAGGTACATGCATAAAAAATGTAAAAGGCCTACATAGTATATATCATACAACATAAAAATATAACTAGAAATTAAAAAAAAGGTTGCGAAGCATTACGCAAGTTGCAAGCAAAATTGAAACCAGCCAATAGTTGTCCCTAGTGCTTTTTGTTTCCCTTTGTTATAATACGGCGAGGTGCTAACATCTTCCTGCAGCTGATATATGGGAATGCAACAAAACTGAATATCATAGACGTAGAAACAACTCTGGGGACGAGGTTGTGAAATAAACTCACCGCGGAACAACAACAATTCGTTGCGCTAAAGAAGTAGTGATTTTTTGGCGAAAATTCAACATGTGCGGAATATTTCTTTTCAGAAGGTGCGAGAAAATTAGATCGCGCGAAACTAAACAAAAACGATTAGTGAGAAATTTCTTTCCATATTGTCAGTGTTGGTAACGTAAATTCAACATTGATGAAGCTTTTAGCGCCAATAATTCATGCAAAGTTATACTTTATAAAGTTAAAACCCTTATTCTGAAAGATATGCAACACATTGAGTTGTACAACCCGTAGTGTGCGAAAATGCCACGAATCAAGGGGATGCGCGTCGCAAGGTACGCTCTTTCAACCGGAAGATAATACTCGGGACGCAGATTATAATAGAGACTTTCGCGTTAACGATTTCGGAGATGAGAAGACGAACGAAGCAGCTTGTGGTGTTTTTTTCATATAAAAATACCGGCACTAGTTATGAAAATCAATTTCTTGAAGCCACGGAATCTGTTGTAATGAATTTCGAAAACTTACGGGAAACAATAAATAAAAACAAACAATCTACAGAAACGAAAATAATTTATTAAAAAACAATAACAACGCAGTGTGAGGTTTCGCTTTCTTCTTTTTATCTCACATATTAAAAGATCTCGCCCTCATTGTACGCAATCTAAAAAGAAAAAGAAAACTTTTTTGTAGTAAAGTTTCTAAATACATTAAAATCCAGTGCCTTTGAGGGATGATATTTAGAACCAAATTTCTAAACTACAAATATATATCATTTGTTGGGACAGAGTTCTCAAAAAGTGTTTATTAGATACAATACGCTTGATATAATAAATAAAGTCATGCACCTCTGTTTACTTTGAGGGTTGTCTTCTTTTGGGGATTGGTAGTTCAGTTGGTAGAGCGTTCACTTCATATTCATATGGGTTTAATCCCACATAACAGTTGTTGCTTATTGAACAGAAATTTAAAGGTTTCTGTAGCTCAAATGGAAGCTTTTTAACACTCTAGAACTGCCTTTGTTGTCCTGGAAAAAAATTGACAGGGTAAATTTATTAGAATTAATGAGGCTAACGACATAAAATATAGATCAATACTTTTTTAGGCCAAGACAACAAAATTGAAAGCACTGTTTTTTATTTGGAAAGTACAAATTGTATATATTTAAAAATTTGCCTAAGCTTGCCCTCATACTTATGGCTTTTTTGGCCAGTTGACAAATTCATAACAATCAAAACATCTTATTTTTCCTTTTAGCCAGGTGAACATGACAAATATCTGGTGTTAAAGTCATTTAGGCGCCAAATAAAAGGTTGCTCAGTCCATCAGTGAGTAAAAAATAAAAAATTAGGCAATTTTAGTAATCTTTAAATGAAAAGTTCCAACCATACCAACAAAGGTGCTGCCAGTTTCTGAATCTGGTCAAATCATTCTAAAAGTGTTTTTTTTTAAAGGATTTGATTGACGCAAGGCCAAGAGAAATTAAATCACAGTTTCTAGTCCTAAACACAATCAAAAACACATGCAGAAAAATGTCATTGTATATATTATATGTTATTTTTCCAACCAACATTTATGCAATCAGGCAGGGGAAATTATACATGTCTTGCATAATCCTTGAATTAAGGTGCAACACAAAATTTTAAAAGCTCCATAAGACTAACACAAATACAAAAATATTACAAGTCCTCAACTTCATCCTGGGACTTAATTCACTTCTTTGGTAAGGCAAACCAGGTCAAGCGTATTTTGCAATCAGACCATTTTGAAAACTATGCCGAAAGACGTCTTTCATTATAGAATAGCACGTTGGATAAAAAGAGGATTCTGTGTTTAGGTGAAGAAAATGATGAAAATGACTGTCGAATGGTTTATAGTATATAAATAAAATGGAAATTTTTACATATAATTTTGCATAATTTTGAAAATAACAAAATTTTCATATGCTTAAACACGTGGGCAGTGGACAAGAAACTGTAATGTAATTTTCCTTGGACTAATATTACGAGAAAATTCCAAAGTGCCAACCAGTTCTGAAAACGCACACAAATTTTAAAGGACAGGTGCAGCTTTGGCTCCCTTGGAGCTCTGTTTAAATTACGGTTTCGCACATCGTTTTAAACCTTTTTCTCTGGAGGGCATAAGCACGACTTACTTGTAAAGCGAAATGCATTGATGGCGGTTTAGTAACAAAACTGGATATTTTTTTATTTACTGTATATACATGTTTTTACTCAATAAATAAAAAAAATTATTTAACAAAAGCTTTCGGCCGTAACTTCGGCCATCTTTAGTCATAATACAAAGTTGTTAACATATAACACGTAATTTATAGAAAATGTATAACGTAAAATGACTTTGTTAAATAAATTTTACTTGTCGACTCGCTATGTCTTTTTTATATGTCTATTTTCTGCACAAGTCATATTTTTCATCAAACAAAAACAGACATTCCTGCCCTACTAGCTAGATAGAGCTACAGGTGTCAACAGGTTTTTCTGCAGTAAGGAGGTAATAATATATCTACTCATCTTTATTCCAGAAATTACCTTCAACTGTTTTATACGTTTAGCTGTATATGTAGCTAGCTACAACAAAATTTAAAAACTACACACGTGCAGCTTACAAAATATAGCTAGCTAGCTAGCTACCTTATGTTTAAGTAAGTAAACATTACCTTGTTGATCTGCACATGATCTGAAGACAAGCAAAAAACGATAAAATAACACACGGCTTGGCGCGTTATAATTGTTTAAATTACTTCAATCTTTCTTCAGAAAAAGGTACAGGAGCTTTACAATCCAACTCAAATCTCAAATCTCAAGGAACAAAAAATACTAAAAATACACGAGTAAAGACGAGCAGAAACAGGACTAGTATTAGATTATTTTAAACAACAAAAACAGTTTTAAAACTATTATTTTTAATTAAAATACATCTAAAATAACATTAAAAACATCATTTCAAAATAAGTGAGAAATTATTTGTATTATAATTAATTTAAATACAAGGAAATAAAGCAAATTTCAAGTCTGTGGAATATACCACACTTTTTTTTACGGTCACCGTTTTCCTTGTGCTCTATCTTTGATGAATTCTTTTTCTTACTCGGCGTCGGAGGTTTGGTAGGGGGGGGGGGGGTGTAGAAATTTTTCAGTTCCTTGGTATACTCAACGCGTAGAAAACGTGCTCCACAATTTCGCTTCACTCGCTTCGCTCGCGAAGCTCAATTGCTTCGCAAGAAATCAGGCAAACGGTTATAATGGTAGACCTGCAGCTTTCACATTTTAAAAACAAATCTATAGGTTAGAAAATTTAAAGGCATAATCTATAAAATCTGCTAAAAAAAACTACTAAATCTGCAAAAACAAAATCTATAGATATATGCATCATTTCATGTTAACGGTGGCAAAGTACGTCCTTGATTTTTCCAGTTAGGATCTCCATCAAATTGTCCTTTTTTGGCCCTAAAAAAATATATAATATATACAGGTTCACAATTAATTATTCTGAAGTTTTATTTGTTTATTTTAAAGTTTGTGCTACTTCGAAGCTGTACTACTTAAGTAGTTTGTTTACACGAAATCAAATAGCAGAGCCAGCAAAAAAATCTTTTTTATTCACGCCTGGCAGACTACAAGTGAAATGGAACGGAATGGAAAAAATATTTGTGATTTTTGGAATCTGATCCAAACTGAAAGTTGAAATCGTTTTAGCCTTTAACGTTAGCCTTACAATTTTTCAAGGTGCATATGGTTATGTCCAGAGTAACAAGTTTCAAGATACGAATGGTTTTGAACCTTAAACTCGCTTTTATGTATAATAATATTTATGGTTGCTTAAATGACATCACATTTAAAGAGTTTTCTATATTTTAAACCTTTAGTAATTCCAATGAACTTTAAAATAATATGTTAATGACTTGCTCAAAGCAAATCTCGTACAGTAAGTTGTACAAATTACATACATAAAATATAGTATAAAATCAATTTACAAAAAATTAAGACAAGAAAAAAAGCACAAAATAACAGAAGTGGTAATGTTGCTGACTTTTTTATTGCCGATGAAACCAGATGTATCAAGACTGTAATATATCCAGTAAAATATCTTTAAAAATTAAAATCACTGAAAGATTATAAAAAAAAATTGCATGTGACAAAATATCCTTCTTGAGAAATGATCAGAGGACTTCAATGCCTTCTATCATTCACTTAGATGGTAAATGACCTAAAATAAGGCTAAAACATATCGATTCGTTGAAATCTGAAACCATTACACATCCAATATCTATAACTGTTTTTACTGATGCTTCTTTTGATTAAGCATGAAGCGGAGTACTTGTATAATCTACCTTTATACGAATGGAATAGAAATCCTTGCTCTTTATCTTACTATCAACCGTTCTAAAAAGCCGTTTGGAGGGAAACATTTGATCATTAATTTTGATAACACTACTGCCGTTGATGATATTGCACAGTAGTAAAAGAAATATTTGAGATAGTATCTGTTTTGACATCCTTGTGTAGAATATGAACTATAATTATCTCCTAATTTTTTGATGATGAAAATGTAAGCTGACAGTAAATTCTGAGGTACCTGTAAAGAATAGTGAATGGCAATTAGATACCAAAATATTTCAAACAATAGCACTGGATTGATATCTCTGTAAAATTACAGCAAATTTTATTTTATTCCACCTAATAACTTTGCATGTGGAGTACTGTATAATACAGAACCACAATTCGTGGTCGCTCTAATGTCCTCCACAACCATACCGTTTAACAATGACACAAATGATAATAAAGGGCCCATGTTTATATCACCAAGTTAAAACACTGATATTGGCCTCGTGTTTAGCCTCCTTTCACATATTCGAGAGAAATATAACTTTGGAAGAAACAGTGGCAATTTCTAAAGTAATTAATAAATGATGGGTTACACTACCTTAACACAGAAAAATCCTATAGTCGATGAAAAACTACATAAAGTTCATTATATTTCGCATTACCATGTGGAAATCAATGGTAAACTGATTTATAGGTTGCTTTCACAATATACCTCTATACCTCTATTCCTAAGAAATAATGTCTTACAAATGGTATTAAAACAAGTTGAAGCTTTATTTTATTTTATAAATTAGATGTACCGCCACAATTACAAAATAAACACACAAAGATAAGGGTTACACTATATAGTGAAGTACTTGCCATAATAACAGGAAGTAAATGCACTTGTTTACCATAATTTGCGTATTCCTTAACAACTCACTGCCGTCAACTGTGAAATCTCCCTTCACTCTCAGCACTCTGGAAATAATTTATGAAATAAAATTTACTAACAAACGAGACTTGCCTTAGGTTGATAATTTTATGATTAAATTATATCCAAAGATGGATGGATCCATCGTTGCTTTGACCGTTCAGTGAGTAAGCTGTTATCGCTGCGAAGCCTAATTTGCGGTTCGCGCTCCTCACTTACTTCGTACTATAGCATTCTAATGCTTTCAGAACAAAATACAGCGTTTTTTGTTTTTTTTAGAATTCTTACGATCGCGTTTTGATGGTTTTAGATCAAAATTCGCGTTGTTTAAGCAGAATACGACTCTGTTTTGATGACTTTAAAACAAAATTGGCCTTGTTTAAAGAGAATACGATCGCGTTTTGTTCTGAAATCGAGTATTACGTACGAACATTTTGAGACCGTCCCTTAGTGGTCAGGTCAAAAATTCCTTGATATTTTAACGAGCGCAAACAAACAAATAAAAAAAAGTGATCTATACAAGATATATTAATTCTTGTTAAAGATGGTGATACTCTCCATATAGTCCGCGTTTTATAAAAAAATTACGGACCCTTTTCTATTTTAATTTTTCCTTTTCATTCGCCTTATGAAAATCTACAACAAAATGTTCATGTTATTAAACATATCTCATCAACGAAAATAATTAAAGAATTAAATCAGCGTTATTTTGCTTATAATCGCGCTAAATAGTCAACATGAACTCTGAAATCGGAAATTAGCGCGTAAAAATTAACGCGAATTAACGCAAGAAAATTTAAGGTTTACCACCCGGCCCCTCCCAGCATTAAGGAGCCCTAAAGGACGCAGCAGGTATAGGGTTAAAACCGCTTTTGATGTATATTTTGGACTGCATGTGAGAAGTCTACCTGATTGCTACTTTAAACAAATGGGTCGTTCCTTTGAACTAATTTTCAAGTGATTTACATGTTCGAATTTGCTCACGAGCACCATGATTTCTGTGTGATTGAAAATTGTTCTTATTGATCTTGTGTAAATTGTGCTCATCTCAATAAGTCAAAAGATTTTTAAGTTCTGAAGTTTGTATTTAAGCTAGTAATTTACTATTTTACCAATCTTTGTTAGTGCTAACGTGCTTCTATAACGATATCTGAAATCCAATTTTTTTTGCCTAATTTCGACAGGTATTTGGCTTAGTTTTTATTTTCAAACCTACTTTTTATCATATATTTTGTCAATTTATCATATATTTACCTGAAAATATTCATATATTCTCATATATTTGCCCTAATTTTGGTCATATATTCATATATTTTGTATGACAATTTCCCCTGGGAGGCCTGAAAATAATATTGTTGTTCAGAATGAAAAAGAAGTTGCAGATATTTTTAACGATTATTTCACGAATGTTACGTCTTCTCTTGGCATTGTCAAGTGGAAAAATGATTATGTTTGCACTGAGTTATATCAGATCCTTGATAAGTATTCAGATCACCCGAGCATTAACAACATTAAGGATTTATTTAATGACGGATCTACTTTCAAATTCTCTCATATTCACCCATGGGAGACTTATCAAGTCATTATGAGTATGAACCCAAAAAAAACAACTAGTGGTCAAATTTCAACTAAAGTTCTCCAATCTGTTGCTAGGATTTGTAGTGTTCCTCTAACTGATTGCATTAACACGTGTATCTTAGAAGGCACTTTTCCAACGGAGCTAAAGTTAGCTAGTGTCATTCCTATTCATAAACAGGATGACACTACTTTAAAAAAAGAATTATAGGCCCATTAGCCTCCTTCCAACCTTATCGAAAGTTTTTGAAAAGCTCATCTCTCTTCAATTAAATGTTTTTTTCCAAAATAAATTTTCAAGTAATCTTTGTGGATTCCGAGCAAACTATAGCACACAGACAGCCCTAATAAATTTGCTCCATAAATGGCAATCTTGTCTTGATAATTCTGGTAAAGTTGGTACCATTCTTATGGACCTATCTAAAGCATTTGACAGTCTTCCACATGAACTCCTAATTGCAAAATTAGCAGCATATGGTTTCAGTCAAAATAGCTTAAAACTTCTTAGGGATTATCTTAGTAACAGATTCCAGAGAGTGAAGATAGGATCAGCTTACAGTATGTGGCTTGAGATCCTTCTAGAAGTGCCTTAAGGTTCAATATTATATATTCAATATTCCTCTATTATTTAACATTTTTATAAATGATTTTTTTTTTCATTCATGCAAAGGACAGAAGTTTGCAATTTTGCTGACGACAATACTCTGCACAGTTGTGCATCATCAATCGATGCTGTTATTTCTGATCGAGAGGTAGATATGGAAAACTCGTTCGTTGGTTTAAAGCTAACCAACTCGTTGCTAACCCAGCGAAATTTCAGCTTATGTTCTTGGGCATGGATGAGAGAAAATTAGCTTTGTACATCAATCAGAAGCAAATTATTCCTTCCTACAGTGTTAAATTATTAGGAATGCATATTGACAGGAAACTTAAATTTGATATACACATAAATACTATTTGTAATCAAGCTACCAAAAAGTTACGATGCCTGCAACGTATTAGGAAATTCGTTTCAGATCAACAAGCAATACGCCTATGTAATGCGTTTGTTTTATCAACTTTTAAGTATTGTCCTCTTATATGGATGTACTGTAGCAAAACCTGTAATAACAAAATTAATAGGGTTCACAAAAGAACATTAAGAACAGTAACTGGAGAGTATGAGTGTTCTCTGAGTGATATTCTTTTGTCTACTGGCGGTGTTACAATACACACCGCAAATTTACATATTATGTTATCAGAAATTTTCAAAAGCTTGTTCGGATCAAATCCAGACTTAATAAAAAGTCTCTTTCAATACAAGAACACTTCTTACGCACTGCGTAATTCGAGTGTACTGTGTCTTCCTCCAACTAAATCAGTACGTTTTGGAACCAACTCGTTGTTATTTAGAAGCTGTCAATTATGGAACTCGCTTCCTCAAAAAATAAAGTTATCTGGTTCTATTGAGGACTTCAAAAAATCGATAGTAACTTGGACTGGACTAAAATGTTTATGTCCGCTTTGTAAATAATAGCCCTATTTATATTAGGACATATTTTTAACTTTTATTTTTATTTTTATACTATAATTTTTGTTGGTTTTAATTAGTACCTTGTAACTATCTCGTTACCAACGTTAAATAAATGTTTACTACTACTACTACTACTGTTAGTATCTTTCCGTAATATTGTGATGATTGTTTAGGCGCAGAACACACCCCGGCACACGTGCTTTGAAAGAAATTCGTTTTTATCAAAGATCCACTCATTTCTTGATACCTAAATTAAGTTTCTGCCGTCTGGTGAAGGAGACTATCAACAAATCAGCATATAGACAAGATTTTCGAATTCAATCAAAAGCATTAGAGGCTTTACAAGAAGCTGCGGAAGCTTTTCTCATTCGATTTCTGGAAGATACAAATTTGTGTGCTATACATGCAAGAAGAGTGACAATCTTCCCGAAAGATATGAATTTGGTGAAGATGTTAAAACACGAGCAACTTTTCAACGCTTTGGAAGAATAATTATTTCTTATTCAATAACCTTAAATAGATGGTCGTAATGTTTTGTTTATTTTTATTTTTTTCAAGTTACATAGGAAGGTGGTTGCTTTTGTATAAAATTGAGGTGATCTGGAAAGTCCCAGTTTCTCTTACCTTGGGTAAAAAATAAATGCGGAAGAAAGTAGCGTAAATTTGCATTGTATCCGCAAACTTATTTTTAACCAAAATCGCAATCTTTAATTTTAATAATTATTCGAAATCTTTTTCTGAATTTTCAACAATTCTCGATTTTCTATTCAAACTTTAATTCTGCAAACAAATTTCCTCCCTTAGTTATTATGTTCTTGTATTTCGACTCAGTTTGATTGTGATGTCTTTTCCTTTAGTTTCACCTTTTACGAACAATTTTATGGAATGTTTTAACCTGTAAATTTATTTCAACGATGTAAATTTAATCTGTAATAAAAAAACGTATTTCGTATACGATTCTGCTTCGTGTTTAGTTCACCACCACTTCTCGCAATCAGTACCCGACGTTAACCCAAGTTGATAAAAAAGGATAAATAATTAAAGAAAAGTTAGGGTGCCAAAAATTTTAGGTCAAAACGGTCACGTGAGCTGACGTCAGAAATTTTCTGGTCAGCAAAAAAGTTTTTTGGTATTTTAAAAATTTTTGATTTATGGATAGAACATGTAAAGATGAAACAAAAAGCCCTGCGGCTTAAAGATTTCCGCCATTAGCAATAATCTGAAAAAAGATATAAAATCGTGACATACTTGTCACGATTTTATAGCTATAATACATTATCTTTCACCAAAAATATCCACTCAACAATTCCTCTCCGGTTTCCATACAACTGCATTTTGCGCCCAGTCGTAAAAAGCGCCGTGACTTTTGATCTACGCATGCGCATTATCAGAATAATGCCGCTGACCTCGCGCTTTTGCATGCGCTGGGGCGATTTAAAAAAAGTTGAACAGGCTCTACTTTTTGCGAGCTACATTTTGCGCTTCAGCTTAACAGCCAATCAAAAGGTAGAAATCTACATGAATTACGAAAGAATTTTTAATTAGATCATTTCAAGATGGCTAGCAACATCTCGTTTCTGTGTTAAATTTTTGTCAAAATGAATGTAGAGAATCAGAATATATATCAATCAAGTGAAGTAGATGAAAAACAAAATAACATTAATGAGTCTGTGGAGGCACAAAGAAACAACGTTGTAAACAAACTTAAATAGACTACTCGTGATCTGACAACATTAAATCCTTAAGCAAAACGTTGTATAGTCCTTTGATTCTTCTTTCTATGGAAAGTCGTCTCATCCACATGTTTTTCTTATGTATTTTACAACGTTGTTTATTTCTACGCCATAAAAATATTGCTAGGACTACTCTCAAATTTTGCAGCAACAAATATCGTCTGTTTACATCAGCCATGTTTTGCAAAAAACACGTGAGCAAAAATCGCTAAATGGAAATGGTTCGGTATATGTGATAAAAGTCGCGGCGCATTTTACGACTGGGCGCAAAATGCAGCTGTATGGAAACCGGCCTTTAGTCTACGTGCTTACAAAATTGTAGTACAGAAGGAAATGACGTAATTATATAACATCAAAGATGGCGCATTATAAGACGATCTTCATTATGCTACACTGCACGAGCTTTAACTTTCGATTATAAACTTTAAAATAAAGTAATGTTCATTGGATAATAAAACAATTTGTTGCACTGTTAGGATTCTTATTGGCTTAAAACTCATTTTAGCCTCGTTCTCAGAAAAAAATCTGTCAAAACGAGGATTTAAGCTTTAGCCTGGATAAGTTTTAGGCGTCCAGGCTCTGGGCTGTCTCTATCTATCTATCTATCTCTCTATCTTCCAAGGCGATATTAAAGATTCCGCCTTCGCCGGCCGAAATCAAAGAAAAATGAAAAAAGATATAAAATCGTGACATACTTGTCACGATTTTATAGCTATAATACATTATCTTTCACCAAAAATATCCAGCCTCAACAATTCCTCTTTAAATTAAAATTCATTGATAATTAATTAGTTCTGCTGAATATAGCTTTAGTCTACGTGCTTACAAAATTGTAGTGGAGAAGGAAATGACGTAATTATATAACATCAAAGATGGCGCATTATAAGACGATCTTCATTATGCTACACTGCACGAGCTTTAACTTTCGATTATAAACTTCAAAAAAAAGTAATGTTCATTGGATAATAAAACAATTTGTTGCACTGTTAGGATTCTTATTGGCTTAAAACTCATTTTAGCCTCGTTCTCAGAAAAAAATCTGTCAAAACGAGGATTTAAGCTTTAGCCTGGATAAGTTTTAGGCGTCCAGGCTCTGGGCTGTCTCTATCTATCTATCTATCTATCTATCTATCTATCTCTCTATCTTCCCAGGCGATATTAAAGATTCCGCCTTCGCCGGCGGAAATCAAAAATGTACTCTTAGGTGCTAAATAAACGAGGGGGTTTCACGGCATTGGTTCAGATATTGAATGAAAAGCATATGAAGAGAGGTATGGACAACCTCGTTCCTAGGGCATTTTGCCTTGTTGATGAAGTTGATAGCGACCACTCCGTAATAACAGCTCAGGGGCCTCAAGACCCTGGGTACGATGTTGAGGTATGGAAGCACAATAACCATGTACCTACTCTTCTACAACTTGTCGTGAGTAAAGCAATCAAAGAAACCGTGATCGACGAAAGTGATTTTGAATGCAATTAACAACAATAACTAAATTATAATACAAGAAAAGCATTACAGCCTTGGGTCTTTTCTTTGTGAAAACAGTTTTTATAAAAGACTTCATATGAGGAACAAGGTCATTACGTCAACCATTAAGCATAAGATATGCTTATGGTTGACGCTCTCTTAACATTCTTTCGTGCCTCTCGACAAGGTTACTGAACCCTACACCTGTTATCTTTAAATGTGGTGACAAAATACTTCTTCGCTCACGACCAATTTAACTATGCTGGCCCCACTCTATTTTACTTTGCCAATATGGATGACCTTAAACGAAGTGATCAAGCAACTTGGAAAAGCTAGATCCCAATAGGATCAAATCATGCGATTGAACAAGGAGGCGTAACTGATCTGACTTAACCCTATTATACCTTAGCTTTTTTGGCCCGTCACAGGGATCAGAAATGACGTCATATATATGACTAATTTTCTGTTCCTGACTACAAAAATTCTGGTCTTCATGATATACACCTTGTGGTATGTATTCTTGGTAACATCCTCGTCCCCAGGGTTTGTTGCCTATGCCAAAGCACTAGCGCTTACTTGATGGCTAAACAAGTAATTTCGCCGCCAGCCTCGATGTCAAAAAGGCAAAAAAACCTGGGGACGAGGTTGTTCTTGGTAACACAAAAACATTTATTAGCATATGTAAAACTATTTTAGAAACAAAACTGCGCAACAAAACTGTTTTATATTGACTTGTTAAAAAAAACCCGGAGCTTGATCTGGAAAACGCATTTGGAAATTTCGAATTTGCTGTAGTGCGATGGGACACCACTTATTTGTTGCGATAAGTCAAAAATGTTGCATCATATAGACGACATGATTGAAACCACACCCAATGATTAGGCTGTTAGCATCAGTTCGGATCAGTACAAAGTCATAATTTTGAATGGTATGGCTGTAGTCAACCAAGTGCAGAAAACGAAAAATGTTAAAACATGCAAAGGTTCAACTTCATATTTCACTAGAAATTTTAAATCTGAAATTTTACTATTTCACCCAGCTAACCTTTCCTTGTCAGTTATTATCATCAAAGGAAGCTTGACTACATTCCCAGTGAGAAAAGTGAAATATTCTTTTTTTTAGGGTTTTGCTGCAAAGTTTGTTTCAAACTATCACAGGATTACAACGAGACACGTGTAGTTTTTGACAGATATGTTAAAAATACATTGAAAGCCAAAACAAGTAGCAAACGTAGCTACATTCGGTATTGAGACAAAATATATCTTGAATACGAACAGCACAAACATAAAAAACATCACCATCAAGTAGTTTCTGTCACCATGATGTCAGATATTGAAACGAAACAGACAATCATTTATTTGTCGAGGTTTATTGCTGAAGCTCCAAGCGATGCTGATAAAAGATATGTTATAACCTTTGATTAAGATAACATCACAAATATACCAGATTTGAAGTTGTTAATACTCCATGCTCTCAATGTTGCACAACAAGATCCATTTAGCAAATGTGTTGTTTTCTCTCTCGACACTGACGTGTTTCTTTTATTGATTTTCTGCGCGCAACAACGGCGATTTAATGTTAACTACTGCTATGAAGCGATTTAGTATACGCAAATGTTTTATTAGGTTACCAATGCTCTTTCTGGATGCGACCAGATTGGTCGATTTAGCTCACACTTGAAAACAAATTGTTGAAAGACGTTCATGAAATCTGACGAGACTGTTTTGCAGGTTTTTATCAAACTCGGAGGAAAAAAATTACCGAATACAAAAAAAACAATTGAAGCTTTGGAACGCTTTGTTGTTCAATTATATGGTGGTCTCAACTCACATTAATTTGGCACAGTTGCTGTGGCACATGCCTTTGAAACTCCAATCAAATGCGGAAAAGTTACCACCAACTATAGGAAGTTGATAGTTGCTGGTTGCAATTATGACCGACAACCTGTCAGCACCATTAGCATTTATTGAACTAAGTTTGGGCGAGTGTTAAATCCAGCGGTAACACTGAACGGTACGGTTGTCAATAAAAAACAACTGACTTGTACAGACTCATGCAAATGTGAAAATGCAGCAATAATTAAGATGCAGATGAACTGGATGATGTTAAATAGAAGATTTTAAATACGATTCAGATTTCTCAGATGAAAGATTATTTTTGAGATTATTATTAATTCTCTAAAAATGATGGATTCATAGAAACTGATCAATGTAATAATTTTGAAGTCAAGTTGCCCAGTATAACTTGAGATATGTCAAATATTGTATACGGTCTGTAAAATACTGGTCTGTAATTTATACTTTTTTTTGAAGTGCCATATCTCGCGAACGGTACATTTCCAACATTTCTTTTTGCTGACCATAAAATTGCTGACATCAGCTTATGTGACAGTTTTGACCTAAATTTTTTGGCACCCTAATTTTATTTCAATTATTTGACCCAAAGAATACATTGAAACAGAAAAATTGCTTCTAACAAGTCTGTGCACGCAGGATAACATAAAGTAAGGTCAGAATTTTGCAAAGGATTTTGAATTGCTTTAGCTAGCTTACAATTGTATTTTTTTGTACCTTTGACATTTGTCAAAATGAATTTATTCTGAAACGTAAAGACAAGTGCTGACTTTTCCCAAATCAACGAAAATTTCTCTCGAATTCCTTACAGTTTCTGTGTAGTGAAAAAACACCACAACGGACACCTCTCTCCAGTTGACACGCCCAAGTCATATAGCGCCCGAGTTAAGTGAGTCATCTGGTACTCTATCCTGTGTGATGATATTTATAAGATCAGCTCCCCACTTCTTGTTAACTTCATTGTTTGGCAATGGAACTTTAAATAAAATGACTCCTTCTAGAGACAGGACAGCCAAAAATTGAACAATTTTCGCCAGGCATAGTGAAACGTAAGGTCAAAAACACAGCAAATGTTGAAGAATCTCTGTAACAGCCTTTGCAATTAGCTGCCATTTTGAAGTGCTGTGCAGGAGCGGAGGTCTCGTGACGAAAAATTTGCATATGAAAGAGTTATTACAAGAGAGCATTGTTTGTTGCCAGACTATTTCTTTTTTCTTATCACTATGGTGAAAGTAGCTTATGTAGTAGCCGCTTCTTGTTTTGTAAAAAATTTCAAAATGACACAAATGACACAAATGTTACCTGTTACGTTCAAACAAAAAGTCTATTTCATATGAAAATCAGCTTAGAGTTTCACAGAGGTTTACAAAAAACATACACATTGATTAACATTCATTTACAAATTAGCATGTGGCAACTTCGTCCCCTGAGCCAATTATTACGGAGTGGCCAACAATTTTCGCCGCTATCAACTTCATCAACAGGGCAAAATGCCCTGGGAACGAGGCTGAGGATGTGGCTCTGATAAAATTCCCTCATTTTCACTGATTTCCTTATTTTTTTACCATTTTTTTACTGATTTCCCCTGATGCACTTTCCTATTCCTTGATTTCCCTGATTCGCTGGCAACCCTGTGCAGTAAAAAGAAACACCCATGCGATGCTTGGATGTTGGTTCAAAACCAGTAAAGTTCTGCGATACTTTTTATTGACATATATTGAAAACAAATAAAAATCGAATACAAAAATTACAAAATATACAAAGATTAGAAAAATATCGACGATCAAGACAAACACCAAAAATTAGTACACTTAGACGTTCTATCGTACAAGGCTCTGATTGAATTGAAAGAAAAAGGTTTCGATAGCAGATCATTTACATAATTGGCGGTGCAAAAAATATTCCGTAAAATATCCCCTTTCCATAACCCAAATTAATCGGGAAAAAACAGTATATCGTTACCTCAAATTTCTACAAATATTATTATCACAATATTACCAGCAAACATCGAGTGACGAAAAATTTGAGGTACTAAATTCGAGTAACAATGACAAACCACAAGTTCACTCGATCCTTGCTTACATGTAATCGCGATATTCTCGGTTATATATCGTCACATATTTTACAACGCGTGCTTGTGAGACACAACAATGCTTTGCAAAAATTGCTCGATTTAAATGCAAGTCAAATAAGAAAAAAAAATTAATTCCAAAGTGCATGTGACACTGGTATGGAAATGAAAACCTCTGATATATACGTATTAACAATGCGTATTCTTGACAAAACCACCAAACAAAATGTACGTTAAACATAACATGTATGTTCTGTACGACTCTTTATATGATGTATAAAATTGCGGAGTTTCAAAATAGCGTTTCAAATAATTGATTTCTTAAGTTACTTTAAGCATACGTTGTTGCCATAGGGATTGGTCGTCCACCGGTTTGATAGCCTCCGACATGTTTACGACGCGTGCGGAGCGGTTTGTGAGGTTTCTTCGCATTTAAAGCTGGGTTATTTGATGGTGTAAAATGTTGGCAGTAATAAACAAATGCGGTCAACATGCACAAAATTAAGAATGAACCCAGTAAAACAACAAACCAATAACGCTTGAACCATATCTTTATACCTAAAATTTAAAATAATAAAAATACTACTCGCAAAAAGAAGAGATTTTAGGTCAGCTTTAAAAGCATATAATAAGAAGTCGAGCGTCTTAAAAAAAACAACCCTGAGCACATGGAATTACAGTATGTCGTAGAAACTAATACAAGAAACACAAATGAACTTGTAATGTCATGCACGATGAACAAAGCTTCAAAGGTTCGAGGAGATAGGATTCTGATGAAAGTACAAAGGAAGCCTGGCGTTAAAATGTTGAGCATAACTTTGTTACAAGTAACTCCGAGACTTAAACAAAAAAAACCTGAAACTACATCAGTTTTCATGTTAAATTAGTTTTCAGAATAACGGCTTTTAAAAACAGCAGACACTATTAAATTGCGAAATCTTTTAACGTGATCATAATTTTCCGCATCTTATTTTTTATTCCCTGGGGTAAGCTTGCTATCGCTCTGTCTATCTGTAAGGCGAAATAGTAACTACAAGTAGCGACTAAAAAGTCCCCGTGGTTTTTTTTGCAGTTTACGGAGTTATTATTAGGTGTCACAAATCGAACACTTGATCCTTGTGTGATACGTATGCCATTTAGCCATTAAATCAAAATAGGGGGCCGAAAAACCGCTCTTACATTAGTATGTTTTTGTCGAAATAGCCTGTAGGTTTTATAGTAAAGGTTAAAAAATACACGCAGTGTGCGATGCCACACCTGCCAGGCTATTGTATGAATTTAGAACTACTAAAAGCGATATACATACCTTCCTCAGTAAAGAATGTGTAATAAAGGAGTCGCAGAGGACCATCCATATTTATGTCTTCACAGTCACCCAGCGAATTGCAGAATCCTTTGTAATAATTACACGGTCGACCACGTGACATTGTTGCATTGGGCATCTGAAATAAGCGAAATAAAATATATGCCATTAAGGGAATGATTGAAGGCTGATTAAGTCTTTCCTTTTCTTTTTTCTTAAAGACGCAACAAATTTTTGAAATTCTGATCACGTTTGGCATAAGGCTAGATTTTCTTTAGAAGCTTATAAGACGTAGCGTGAATGAAATTGAAAAAAAAATGTTTAAAGCATATTGCAAGATCATATCTCCCTTAAGAAAAACGTGTTGTTTGTTGTAAACTAACACTTATTTAAACTATGGTTCATTTAAACATTTTTCTACTTTCCACCCGTACTTAACAATGGATCTGCAGAATAACATAAACTGAAATCTGTGAGGAGTAAACATACCCCTGGAATTTCGTACGACGATTTGCAGCTTCCTTCATACTGGCAACAAACTTTACATTTGTCTTCAGAACCTTCACAAAGACATCCCTCATAGCCATACTTCAAGCAGAGCGAGCCTTGGCAATATCCGTTAATGCAAACACTCCTGTCTTTGTCGCAAAGAGTTAAGTTTCTTTTAAATTTCGGTTCAGGGCAGGTGTACTTTAGACCATCGCATACTAAAGATTCTTGACAGTCGGTTCCGTCAAAACACTTAAGAAATTCTCGTGCCAACGTACAAGTTTCGTTTAAGCAGCATGGACCTAGAATATTATTATTATATACATGTATTTTGTGAGAAAAATATTTCTTGTAACAGTTCTCCCTTAAAACCACCCGTTTGCAGAAACATGCAAGCGTAAAACATGTTTGGTTCACAAAAATTAATCCAGCAAGTTAGATTTCTGGGACTTAATTCACAAAGGTAAAACATGACAAAAGATAAAATATTTTGCCAATTAATCGCATAATTAAATCCAGCATTCCTTTATCCTGCATTAATTAACCTAATACAATATAAACTGTTTTGTCTATCTATACCGAAAAATATTACCCGAGGTCAAAAGTATAGACCAAGTTTGCGATAATATTTCTCGGAAGGGAGAGATAAAACGGTTTATATTGTATTTATTAACTGATAGCTATTTTGTTTGGGTTTGTAGAAATCAGGATTATTTTCTAAAGATTTACTTGTTTTTGTTAAAAAAATAAAACGTTCGATTAGAACTTCATTGTTTCAATTTTTCAAATACATGTACAAAGAGAAAACAAAACATTCGAATAACCATAGATAGAATTTTTTTTAAACCATTTTTGAACCGAAGCCGTGTGATATGATTTTGAACTTTCGATGTTCTTGTGACCACTTAAAGAAGAAACATGAATTGGACGGACGTCGTTGTTAAGAAGAGCTGAAATGGCTGTTTTTCTGGCGGAGTGATTCAAGATTTTGGATTTACTGCAACTTGATTTTTGAGTCTATATGTAAGTAGCTACGTTTAATAATTTTCAGGCGATATTTTTGTTTACATTTATAGCTACCATTATGGTTGCTATGAGGTTAAAAGTTATACTGTGCTGTATAAAGCCCGTCGTTAAGGCTTTTTAGCCAATCAACGCTGCGGATTTCCTGTATAAACCGGTTGAAAATAGCTATCAGTTATTATATCTTAATATACATTATAGAAAATGGTTCTGCATTCCTTGTCATACAAATTAAATAGGTTATTTATTTCCATTACTGCACACCTGTATTAAATACATAAAGAAAATGAAAAAGTACGTTTAGTTCAAATTCACTAGCAAACTAATTACTTAAAAAAAGTTTTAGTCAAATACTGTTTCAAACGAGAAGATTTGAGTTTCTGGTGTCACTTTAAATTTTATTAAAGGAGTTATTAGCCAAAAAAGAATTAGAAATCTATAATACCTCGACTGGGACTGCACTCATAGGCCTCGCTTCGTAGGGTACAAGGTTGTCCTGTTTTAGATCCATATGGTGTACAGCAACTCTCCTTGCATGTTTCCACTGTTCCGCAATCACAAATTTCCCCTTCTTCATGAGCGCCATTTCCACACAAGACCCAAAATTTATCCTCAAAACAACCATCTTCAATACCTTTTGCAGCTTTTGAAAAAAAAAGACATAATCAGTTATTTAAAGTTGTTTCCACAAAGTAAAGAAGGTGTTTTAATGCCTTTACAAAAAAGGGTATAAAATTGGCCATCACAAAGGTATTTTTCATTTTAAATATAAATTTTCTGGCTTATTTATTAGCTGTGTTAAGGTGATAAATTTAGACCATGAAATAAGCAAAGGGGCAATCAACTGGCTATGGTAGAGAGGCCTTTTTTATAGAGATGGCCAGGAATGCAGGAACGTTCATAGGAACCACGGCATAGATTGAAGAATATTACAATCAAACGATTGTCATCTTCTTACATTTATGCAACATTCTTATGATCATATCTCTCTCCAGAAAATTCGACCTATGCCTTTCTTATCAAATTCCTAACCAGTTCATACAGACAATTAAATTTTGGCAATCTAGCATTGAGTTTCTAACAGTAGTTACATTTCCCACAAGGTTATACTTACTGAGAACAGGCATCATTCTTGTTATGCTACAATCTGAGAAAGCTCTGTTATTGGAAAGAAATCCAGGTGTAGTTTTGTCATACATGATATACTTTCCACCTTTTGCATCAGATGGTTGACATTTCTTTGTATCAGGATCATGCTGAATAAAGAAAATATGGGTGTAAATCTTGGACCATTTATCTTTAAACACATTAAAGGGTAGGGAGGTATAAAATGATGTTGGACTTGGACTCGTCCCAGACCTCTTTATTTTTTGCTGAGGATCACATTACTTAGGATCTGCATGTCGGTTTTCTTTCAAATTTTGTGGGCATATACAAGCTTACCCAGGAAATTTAATTGTAACCCAAGTTGTAGATCTTGAGTTATTGGGTCGTCAGCAAAAAATTAAGAGGCCTGGGATGAGCGAACGAGTGTCATTTTGGCAAAAAAATTTATGTTAATTCACCTTCATAATATCTATGCATTGATAAAGTTTGAATGCACATCCCTTAACAGGTCTAAAATTACAGATTTGCTATTACTTAAATATCATAATTTATGCAGCATAATTAAATCTGAAATTGTTTAAATGTGAATATCTTAAGAACGGAAAGAGCTTTTTAAAAAATTTAAAGACTTGTTAACCAACTTTTTAAGCTCTATAATACAAGTCTAACATCATTTTATACCTCAAGTTCCCTTTAACTATTTAGTGCAAGGAAAATCTGATAAATATAAAACTTGAAAATAAGGCCATAAAATATAAATTTCAGCAATGAAAACACATAGTACTGAATCACATACGCGCAAGTGGCTGAAAGTAAAAAATGTATACATCTTTTTCTGATGTAACTTTTAACCCCATTTTATCTGGGTTTTCCAAACACTTTGAACACATTCTGCTAGAAAATAGTTATAGTCCACAATATTTTGTTTGTCTTGTCAAATGTTATGGCAAAAATGGTTAACAATCAGGATAGAACAAATGCAATATAGATTAAAAGGCAATAATTCCATAAACTCAAATATTTGCAAGTGAAGTTAATGGCTTGTTTGAATATTGCATATTCCAACACCGAAGTTTAGCAGTCAATATTTATAGGGGTGAAAGCCACTCTACCTAAAGACACTGCACAAATTGGGTATTTAAAGTGTCTTGGTCATTCTTTCCTGCATAAACAATAAGGAATTTAAGTATATACTGATTGGACAAAACCGTATGTACATAATGTACATAATACATAATTATTGACCTAAGTAAATTGCTGAAGGCCTTGGCGGATTAAAATATTATGTACATGAGGTTTCGTGCAAATAAAAAGCTGTCATCACTATCCAAAAACCAGTGCAAAAAAATAATTACAAATCAAATGTTAAGTAAATACTTATAAGGAATATATATAAACTAATAATTTATTTGCTACACTTAAATTTAAATTTAAGTTTAATTAGTTATTAATTTTTTGTATATATATATATAGCTATATATTTTTTTATTTTATTTAATTTTGTTTAATTTTTGTTTATCTTATTTCGTTTATTGATTTTTTGTTTGTTTTTCTTGTGTTTTCCTGTTTGTTTTGTCTTTGTCTTCTAATTTATTTCTACCACGTATATATATCTATCTTATTTGTTTTTTTTGTTGACAGGGGGGCTAGTTCTTGATTAGATTTATCTATTTGACTAGCTCTCCTGTTAGGTTAGATTATTGCATTATTTATACTCTAATCAATTTATTTTGTTAAAAATTTTATTTTTGTAATCTAACTTAACAAATAAATGTATTTACTTACTACACGAGTTAAAATAAATTAAAATAAATAATCTCTTATTTTAATGCGAAAACTGTGTCTGTCCGACTGTGACCGGCAAATTTGATTATATTTTCTACAATGTTCTTTAAAAGCACCTATAAACATCTCCTAAAAACTATGTTCTGTATTTTATAAGACTTTTGTTTACATTTTTGATTGGCTGGAATAAATCATGTGATAAAATGAACTAATTTCATTAGCTAAGAATTTTGCTATTTTATTTTAATTTGCTGTAAAAAGTTTTATTTACCACATAGAAGTGATTGCTTTGTTATTAATTAATAACAAAGCAATCACATTATTTTGTGTACACTATTAGATTATCATGTGCATGCTTGTCACTGTGCACACTTCACGAAATTAATATTATATAAATAGCTAGCTACCTGTGCTCCAAAAGAATGACCAAGCTCATGAGCAAATGTTACTTCAGTTATTGCTGGAGGTGCTTCACGATTATATAATTGGAATGATACAAGTCCTGTGTTGTAGCTTTTCCACTCACCAGCATAATTAGCATAAGGATCACAGATTCCACCTGGCTGTCCAAAGGGATATCCTACATATGCCAAACCAGTCACACCATTTTCAAATGAACGGTCCGTAAACAAATAGGCCAAGCAGGTAGAACTATGATTCATTTTCGAAAAGTGTTCTAATAATCTATAAATAGTTATGTGTTCCTGTTGTAACATTTCCGGTGTGTCTTCTTTAAGCCACACATGGATTTCACCAATACGAAAACCAATACCTTGTGGAGAAAAAGTGCTGTCATATTCATCAGTAGTGTTAAAGGTTTGATTTCTGAAGATATATTCCACAGCTTGATAATGAAGTATCATTTGATCAATTGCTGTCTCACGTCGCACAAACTTTCGTACAAAGAGATGGTCTGCTACAAGCTTTAATTTACAAGTATTCTTTTGTGCATTTTTCGGACCACGTCTGTATCTTTTTTTCCCATGTTCTTTACTTGCATGTTCTAATGGCTTTTTATTAACCATACTACTACCTTTAAGAGTTGTTGGTCTTTTGGGAGTTTCTGCTTCTGCATATTTGCCAGTGTGTTCTACATCGTTACCATGATATATGACTGAATGGAAATCTTTTGGGTCTTGAAAATATCTCTCAGCTGGTTCCACATGATATACATCCTTTTCAACATGAATAGTTCCCTCAAAACGTCCTTCATGAATTATTCCTAAACAGTGACCATGGCGAAAACCTTCCACATTTCCGTGAAAAAATCTTGAATAATCATAATCAAGCTTATTTCCAGCACCATCCACGATTTTAAACCCAGGGGCAAAAATCTCATGATTTCTTGATAAATGAAGACTAAAATTTTTACTTAATGCTTTGAATTTGATATGTACATTGGCAAATGGCGACAATTCTAGGGCTCTCCTGGACCTCCTGTTTACATCAGAGGTGTCATAGCTTAGTTTTTCATGATGACGAATAAAATTACTCAAAGGCTGTTTCGATACTGAAGACTGAGTAAGAAATAATAAGAAAATTCCAACATTAATAATGATATACATTTTGTTTTCCATTTCTTTAGCTAGTTGGTTGTACGACAAAATCAAAATCTTTGTCTCATAAACTATCCACCATTTTTACAGTATACTTTTCCTCCCTCAATAAAAAAGCAAAGCGCCAAGCAAATCGTTATGTAAGTTTCGTTTCCCTAACTATATCAATCACGTAAACAGCCGTTAGTTTTTCATATAACCGGATACATATAAATTTGTTATAAAATCGGAAAAACGTAAACAATGAATTGATGAGTAATTGATGATTTGCGTCCAGGCCTTTTGACGATGTTATGATTCAAAGGTTTATTTTCGGTAAAAAAAACGACTAGTTGCTGTGTTTTACGCCCTTCTGAAATCTATCAATCATCCCTTCAAAAAGTCAAGAGTTAATCACGGTTAATGTATCCCTTTAGAGCAACTAGGATAATACACAGTACGAAAATTTAAAATAGGAGGGGTCTCGAAGGTAGGGTTAATCATTTTAAGAGAAAACTATTGAGATGATAATGATAAATAAAACGTGTTGTTTTGTAAAAATCTTGTTTACTAATGTTCCAAAATTTATGCACCTATTTTGTGGACTGGATTAAGGAATGCTCTAAAAAAATTATTATTATTATTATTATTATTATTATTATTATTATTATTAGTATTATTATTATTAGAAAATCTTTAAATAATAAAGATCTTTAATTCAGTTATTTACAAAAAATGACTGCTATCAATATGCGTCCTCTATAAGTGTATGTACGTGCGTGAAAGCAAAAACTTTAGACACAAGACAAAAAGACAAAAATGTGACAAAGTTGTAGAAAAAACTCAAAATAACTAAAAGGACAGCACAGAAATATTGAAACTCAGACTCAAAACTGAAAAATGTGAAGTGAAAAAAATCCAATATCAAGAAAATCGAATTGCAAGCTTATTAGAAAAACCTAAATACATAGTTTATTTAAATATTCATAAAAAATATTGGCATCACTTTCGCCTCTATCCTTGATAGGGAGATCATTATAAAATTTTGCTCCCATATAGTAAAAAGACTTTTTTCCAAACTCAAGCTTACATTTTGGAAGTTTTATTAACTTTTGGTTATTCGTATTCGTATTCGTATTATGACTCTGAATCTCGAAATAACCTTGAAAGTTTGGACAAACGTCACCATCTAAGCACTTTCGTACAAAAATTATTGTTTTCTTCTTGACGATGTTTTCGGTGGACGACAGTACTTTTCTGACAATCTGCTCTGCACGTTGTTCCAATGATCTCAGTTTGGACGACTGTGTTCTCGTGAGATGCAGCTTTACCATGTTCGTATACGTCAGTATTGGAAGAATCGTAGATACGTAAATTCGCATAGCTGCAACCTGGGTGAAATAAGGCCGAAGTTTGACCATTAAATTGATGCGATTTGAACATTTTTTGTACGATGCATCAAAGTCATAATTCAGCGTCAAACTTTTATCGAGAACGTGTCCAAGGTAAGTGTAAGAGTTGGTGTTATTAATGGTTTGACATCTGTACCATACTCGGAGAGGATGCGGTTGAGCTGCAATTCTCTTCGACGTTCCAAAAAGCATCACCTCTGCTTTCCCAACGTTCATGTTAATAACCAATTCATTTTCATCAAAATATTTAGCAACTCTTTCAAACTCCTCTGTCAGTGTTGTTTCGATTGACTGTGAGTTTTTATCCGCACAATAAATGACGGTGTCATCGGCATACTCAGAGATTACAGTTTTTGTAGATGAAAGATGGTCTAAAAAATCATTGAAAAATACAACAAAGAGCAGTGGCCCCAATATCGATCCCTGTGGAACACCTGTGAAACACGATTCATCATTAGATGTTTGATTCTGCATCTGAACGTATTGACTTCTAGCAAACAAATAATCCGTAAACCATTGCAATTATACTCCTGTTACACCATACGTCTGCAGTTTATTCAATAATGTTCCATGGCTCAGCGTATCAAACGCTTTCGATAAGTCTATGAAAGCTGCTCCCACTAGTAGTCCACTGTCTACTTTCTTCAGAATGTCATCCAACAAAACAGTTGTTGCCATATTGGTTGATCTGTTACACCGATATCCAAACTGGCAATCAGTCAACAGTTTTTCGTTTTCTAAAAACTCAACTAATTGAATATGAATAGCTTTTTCTAACACTTTCGATAGTACCGGTAAAATGGAAATTGGGCGATAATTGCTGGATCACTAGTCGCACCCTTTTTGTGAAGAGGAACTACACGTGCAGTTTTCCAGATTGTTTGGACAGTGCTAGCACGTATTGATAAGTTGAGTATAAAACATATCGGTTGAGATATATGTTGATGACAGTCCTTCAATAATCCTGGTGGAAATTCATCTACACCAGCGGCTTTTTTCCTTTTCAAAGATTTTAAGTGGTTTAAAACAAATACGTTGGAAATGTACTGGAAACGAAATACCTTTTCAGTGCGTCTTCGATATTTCTGTATGGGTTTCCAAACAAAGTTTGTTAATAAAATTGCATTTTTCTTCATAATATCAACCGCTGTTGCGAAATACTTGCTACATTTGTGAGCAAAAGATGCGTCATTGCTGTTCACACCAGCTGGACTAATTGCTGCTTTTGTTGGAAAGATACTCTTTATGCATTTCCAAAATCCCTTCGAATCACCAACATGTTCCTGAAAAAGTTTACGGTGATAAGAACTTCTTGCAGACTTTGTAGTTGGCGGTATTACGAAGTTTTTTGTATAATATCCAGTCTTCTTCCTTTTTGTATTTTTTCGCTTTTTTCAATACATGGTCTCGATCAGTCATGGCTTTTTAGTGAGCCATTGACACGCCCTTCCTCTTATTCTTTTCACGATATATGGCGCATGTCTGTTGAATACCTCCTTCACAGTGCCATTGAAATATTTTAACGCTTGATTTACATCTTCCATTTCGTACATATAATCCCAGTTCACACGTTCAAAATCTTTATTCATTGCCTCTTGGTCATATTTAGAGTAATTACGGCAGGTAACAACTCCTGGTGTGAATTTCATACTGTTTAAACTTAAGTTAAGCTAAACTTAAGCTAAGTCCCGAGAGATCAATATTTTTTCAAAATTTCTTTCCTATTTTGCAGCATAGACCAACCTCGTCCGTAAGAGCCTGTTCTTTAACGGGAACGGGTTTGTTAATATGTCACCAATGTAGAAGAGCCGGGACGATATTGACACAGTCTATGATGTTGGGCACAACTTTCTATAATTTTGCAGAGATTTGAACATCAAGCCAAGACAGACCTTGTGCCGCCTCGTTGTCAGAGGTCTTTACGCCTCACAAGATAGTGGCGTGTGACCTTGTGGTTGCTTCGTAATCATAAGGTACGAGGTTCGGTCCACAGCGCGCGGGCATGTTTAGAGTGTCTTTAGGTTAGCCGGTGTATACCTAATGTATACATTCAGAACACAGGACCGACATTAATAACAGTGTCCGGTAACATTTGACGTAACTATAGTTTGTTAGTTTTACGTTTACAGAGAACACTCTCCATAGGGGATTCAGTTAAGGTATATTATAAATCTAGACATTTTTAAAGGAGAGGCGAACTGCGCTGTGGCACGGCTGCTGAATAAAAGTTGATGATAAGTGTTGATTTTAAAGACCAGACTGACTGGCTTGGTCGTCTGCTCCATAAAAAAGTCCCACTATAAATCAAATTTGTTTACGTCTTTGTGAGAGTGCTGAATTATTTAAAATTGAGTATTTTTACACATTTGCTAAACGGGTGGCTAAATTAAAAAACAATGGGATATATTTCTCTTTATTGTGATGGTCACGGTTCAATGTACACATAGTAAAACTAGACTATGATGTACACAAAGTGATTAAAAGAAGTTGAAGATCAAAATAACAAAATGTTGAACAAGTTATTTTTATTATTTTATACTACTGAACTTGCTAAAAAAAATTGCGAGTGAAGATAAAGAAAGTAAAAATTCAAGGAATAGAGATGAAGCCGCCATATTCGTTCGATTTGTTATTCAATGAAGTTTAAACGAAGGTTATAAAATGCTGTTAGTACTATAGTACGTAAAATATTCTTGGTTATCTCAAGTAAAAGATCTTATTTTTGATTTTTACTGGTAAGAACATCCAAAACCTACTTATTTTCATCCCATACAGCCATGAAAATTCTGTAAAAACGTTGCCAGGAAGATATACGGATACGTAGTTGTGAAATATAGTTATTTATTTGTTATTATAGTAGCTAGCTATCTTAGTAGATTTTAGGATTTAGAAATCAATAAATATTTTTCTCTCGCTTAAAATTTATTTTCTGGCTGCCACAAAATAGTTTTTTTTCGCCTCTCCTTTAAATTACGTCCGCTATTAAGAGTGTTCGCAAAGGTTTTGTTATGGGTGTCCATCATTTTATACGTTTTCGAGTATTCGTTGTAGCGAGGTCTCCGCTATAAAGGATTTCTGTCCACTATAAGGTGTTAAGCTATTTCAGGCTGGTAAAGATATTCTAAGAAAACTGGAATTACCTCGAAAACGTAAATTTGACACGAGCGATTTAGTTAGAATCGATAGTAAAATAATAATTCTTATGCTTTAAAAGAAGTTTTAAATTTAAACCTTGCAAATATTTCGAAAAAAATGAAAAATAATTCTGATTGACCGAAGATTTTCCTTACACTTTGGCAATATTTTAAAAGTTCCCGACGCCTTTATTTAATGTAGCCATTTGGGAGATGAAGCTCTGTCGGTTAGAAAATAACATCTCTCCCGGTTGGGAGATACAACAACTGGTATGAAATGTCCTCCAAATAAGTTTATTATACAGCGCACGAAAGCATTTCGTCATAAATACACGGTCCTATAAATATTCTCGCCCCTCAACGATACGAAAACCTTAGGTCTACATAAATACATAAATACATGTATATAAATATAAGAAAATAAAAAGCATTTTGGGTGATACGGTGCTGCGTGCTTTTGTCATCTAAAACAAACTTTGACTTTTTTTCTATAAAAATATACTAAACACTTCAAAGTGAACTCGTCCCTTTTGCGTCACAAAACATTTCTGTCAATAAACTTTATTTTTGTTGTTGTCGTTTCGTTTCTCGTGGATACTAAAGCTTGACTACTATCTATTTTGAAAATCGGCGAATTTACAGCGCGGCTGCAGAATATTTTGGCAGAAGGTCTAATTTATGCAGGTAAATTTGATACAGTCTGCACTAGCTAGTAAATATGTATAAAGAAAAAAATCTAAAAAATAGAAAAAATTTACAAATTAAATTAGAAACGAAATCTTTCTCTATTTACAGTTTTCTTCGCAAAGCTGTGCGACGCTTTTAAACCACGTGGTCGGAAGTCCAGTTCATGACTTGTGCCATTTTGTGGTCGAACATTTTCTTTTCGAAGATCAGTGGTGGAGGTGGCTCTGCAGGGCAGCCCAAGTTTTATCTTTTTTCGTTTTAACTTAGATGTAACCCTTCCATTCGCGAAGCCAGGAACCTTTGACACGCAAAAAGTACTATCCAACAAGTGTCTTTCCTTCGTAACGTTTATAGTTTCATTGCCAACTACAAATGTACTGTTGCCTTCTGTGAAAGATCTTATACGACTTCGATTATTATTGACAGTTGGCAATCGCCCATTGAAGGACTTTAAGGGTGTTCTAATTGGGATATTTCTGCCACTTTCTTCCACAGGAGTGAGTGGAAGCAGTATCTCCATTGTATCTTCATGAAATTTACATTGTTGAGATATTGAAAATGTTTCGTTTATTTTAGCAGGAGCCTCCTCCACAAGATACGAGTCGAAGTGTGCTTTCTTTTTGACACCAGGACTTTTCAACATGTATTCTTCATCGCTTACTTTTTCGGAAGCATCCTTCGACATAGTAACATTTATGGATGCATTCTCGTGAGAGGAAATATTTTCCCTATCAGTGAACAAAAGTTTCGAACGCACCGGTCCAGTATTGACAGCGGTGTTGCGTTCAGTTCGATCAGAGTGCTTTTGTCTTGATTCCATCACAAGCTGACGGAACACGTCCGGTTTTCGCGATGGCGTTTTAAATGGGGTACACGATGAAAAATGACCAAGGTTGATTGTATATTGAGTTGTATCGCCTTCAGTTGAAGACTGATCGGCCCATGAAATCTTTGGTCCATTTAAAAGAGATTTTGGTAAGTCGTCTATTTTCTGAGAAATATCCATTGTGTCTCCGTGAGGGAGACCATTTGTAAGGCCTTCAATTTTACGTTGCTGAGCTTCAATAATTAGGATCAAATTCGACGCTACTCTATAAAATTGAAACAACAAACGTCAACATTCACAAAAGAAAATAGTAGAAAGCAAGACAGATCAAATAAGTTGGTTTTTAACACGTACAATAGACATATTTTTAGTGTACCACGCTATATAAATAGTATAACGAAATAAAATAATTTTTTAGCATGATTACAGTGTGACGCAGTAAAAAATTCATTTTTAGCATAATTTCAATCAAGCCTTACTTGTCGCTTTTCTTTGATTCTGATTCTTGCATTGTCAGATACTTTCTGATATGCTTCTGCTGCGCTTTCAAAGAAACATTCTCAGATGTAAGCAGCTGCAGATCGTAGATCATATTTAACTGCATGCGTATTCCCGAGTCCGCTTTGTTCGCCCACTGGTCGATTTCGTTCTGTAAACTAACCAGTCGAGTATTGATCTCCTCCATGGATGACATCAACATCGTTCTGCGTTCTTGAAGTTTGCTTAGTTTCAACGCATTAGACGCACGAACCTGCTCAATTCTTTTAGATGACTAAAACACCAGTTTAATAAAATTAAGCAAACAAAAATGTAAACAAACAAAAGAAAAACATTTTTTCTATAATAGTATACCATTCGTTAAAACCTCTTTATTATGGAGAAAGACATTACCTCATCTTCACCAGCATCTTCGCAATGGCTTGTTGTAAGCAGCTGTAAACTACCACACAATTTGAAACTACGTTCCTAGAATGCAAACAAGTGCTTCGATAATACTTTTGAAGTTGTCAACTTTAACACCCAAGGTCAGTGAAGGAATGTCGCTGTAAGACAAATATATGCCACGCAATGGAAATGACAAACATGGAACAGGATGGTCGCTCTTTCTAAAAAATAAAATTCTAGTGATTTTTCAGAAGTTTTCTGGAGTTTCTTTCCATTTTTTGCAGAAGTATGTTCTATTTTCAGAAGTCTCAAGAAGTTTCCAGGAGTAGTGACTGCACTGTCGTAATTTAGAGATACAACATAATGATTTCCCTCTTTAGATCGACAGCGTTAATAATGTTAAATGATTTAGAAGTGCTTAGCTTTCTCATGTATACAATTCCTACATAGTCTATTACCATTTACATTGCTAGTTTACTACGATTTTTAAAAAAGCAACAAAATCTTTTTTTGAACGCACCAAAAATATATATAAATATATTGATGACGAAAAGGCACGGTTTCATTTCAACTTTTTTTGGTATTTTGGAGTTCACAGTGGATAGCTCGTTGTTTACCAGAAAAAACTTCGAACACATCTATAAATCGAACACAATTTTTGCTTTTTTGTGCGACATGTGACTTAAGAAAGGGAAAATTCTTTTTAGTCGTTGGTTGATGCAAATGTTGTGAGGTAGTGAGGAAATACCGTTGTGACTGTACCTTGAGCGTAAACTTTATCATTAATTCTTTCTCAGAAGCTTCACAATCAATAAGTTGTTGTTTGATCAAAACCTTCTCTTTATATAAACACTGCAAGTCATTTTCATATCTAGAATGAAAGCAAGTATACACGTGATATTAGTTGAAAAGTAAAGTAAGTCGACTTTCCTTATAGCAAGCTTCTTTGAACTGCTTTTCTCGAAACGAATACTTTGCACAGCTGACTATAAAGAATATTCTTGGAAACTTCGTCCGCTTTAAATAAGTTTAACCGTACTAGTTTACAGAAATCATAGAAATCCAATTTTGTTAGCTGTTACCAGAAAAAACTAATCACATCCCCAGCTTCACATTCTGATTTCGAAATTGTTTACACAAAAACATTACTAGATAAATGTTCAGGACAACAGAAAGATTTTCTAAATTTCATTAGGATTTCTTTGGAGATTTCGTGATTGTTATAATAACACTCAAAGACCTTACAGCATCGTTAACTGCGTATTGCTTCATATTTAAATTTACCTGAAGCATGAGGCTGTGCTAAAAAAAAGAAAACTTACCTCTTCAGTATTTGAATCTGTTGCTGCCTCTCTTCTTCTTTTCTTTGTGGAGTGAGCGAACCATTCTCAAATTTATCAATTTTGCTTTGTAAATTCGAAAGCTATAAAAGAGATTCTTAATTTTCGCAAGGTAGGGTCACTAAAGCGATGTAAATGTGTCCTGTGCGTTTAACGTTGACTAGTAAAATCAAAGAGAATAACATTCATGCAGTAAAACTGCAAATACTTAGGACGTAAATAAGACATTACTGTTATGTAAAGATTAGCAAAATGTGCTCTAAATAACGGAGAGTATACTATGCGGTGGAGAGTATACTTCACAACGAAGCTTAAATTCACACTTTTTAACAGAGTGTAAATACAGAGCGTAAATTATGTGGTACCTGTTCTTTCAAATCTTTAACAATTTTCGCATACTGAGAGACGTGATAATCAACATTCACTGTATTCACACTCAGTGTGGATTTAATATTCTTGGCTCGATTCGCGTATTTCAAAGTGTTGTATGTATCTTCGTAACTTAGAGATGAAGGGCTAAAAAGACAAGGTTGATTTTGTTACTCCTAACGAATGATATAAAATAGTTTTTATTGCATCTTATTAATTAAGCTGAAACACATTTTTTCAAATCATAAATACAGCGCCATCGATATCCAAGGGGAAGTTTGACCTCTCAGGGTTTAATGGATTGAAGAACAAATTTCCGAAGCATACACAGCCCAACAACTTAAAAATAACTTTACACCTTTAACATGATATAAATTACTTAGATGGGATTTTATTGATTTTGTGAAGTTTAGCAATCTTTGAGTACTTTCACTTGTGATGTTTTAAAGTTCAACAAGTTTAATACCCGTCGTCAGTGTATTATTCAATTCGTAAAATATACTGCCGTTTACAAACAAGATGAATTAAGTAAGAAAATTGGAAGTATCTTAAGTAAACATTTAATCGTGAATACAAACATGTTTTTAATTTCTGTAAAGCTTCTTTACAAGTAAACAACTTCACACACCTACTC
This sequence comes from Hydractinia echinata, assembly GCA_030067915.1. Lineage (NCBI taxonomy): Eukaryota > Metazoa > Cnidaria > Hydrozoa > Anthoathecata > Hydractiniidae > Hydractinia > Hydractinia echinata. The sequence goes on along the minus strand of JASGCC010000298.1, from coordinate 150,730 downwards.
CTTTGGGTGTCAAAAATCATGAAATATCCCTTTCGTTTTTCTTTTACGCCAAATAATGTTTAACGATGGTCAACATTGTATGAAATTCGAATACGAATATTCACCACGTAAAAATAATTATTAATAAATGAATAATAGCGAATACATTAAATAGAAAAATATCGAAAACAACGGAATTTTAAATCGACGTTTGAATCACCTAGAGTAACTCTCTTGCAACGCATAATTAATAATTGACAAAGTTGAAAAGTATATAGATTTAAATTTAACTAAAATTTAAAAGGCAAATATAGCTTTAGGTGGAAACTGTGGACGCAAAACATCTGGACGATTCTATTTCAGATATATCATGTTACTGTCAACTACACTGCTTTTGTTACTGGTCCCACTACGCAACGTTGCAGCGAAGAAGATTTATACACATCATGTTTTTTATTGGTCGATTTGGCCGTACATCCAGCAAAATGTGAACGATTCACACGCAGCTGACGGAATTATCCCTGATATGCTGAAAAAACTTTTTCTGTACTGCAGCGCAGGACTTCCATCGAAATATGAATTTTATCCTAAATTTAAAAATCAAGACGAATACCTCGAGTTTATCAGATCGAATTTCAGTAGAGGAGTTGGCATTCTCAAGGATGTCCCAGTCAATGATACCTACGACTACCTGTGGTTTCTGCCCTTCTTATCACCTGAAATCGAGAACACCGCCCATAGCTGGGTGAACAGTGCTTTGCGCCTTGTCGAGTCAACAGGAGCACACGTAATTGTGCAAAGAAACTTGGTATCATGGAAGTATAAAATGTTGCAAGGCGTTCAAAACTCACTCAACTATCTGATTTTATCCATTCTTATGTCTGTGAGTGTTGGAACCGTTGTGTATTTACTGGTGAGAAAACATTTTCTTTATTTAATAGTAGAACACTTTTCCTCCTTATAGAAAAGATTTAAGTACACTTTCATATCTTTCCTAAAAAATTGAGAATATTTAAGATTTTGAAGATAATAAAACAAGCGGAGTATAAACTATTGCTGTAACATTTTTCTGAATTTTGAAAATAAAAACATGTGACAAACCATACATTTTTTGCAAAACAAAATCGAGGAGATTTGACAAAATTGAGGAGTTTTTAGTAAACTCAAAATTGTGGAAAATTGAGAAGTTTTCAGGAGGCGACAAATGTGTTAAAGAAGCTGGAAATATTTCTACGACCGTCAATGTATTCTTTTAAAAGCTAAACCCTTTGGCTTTTAATATCAAATATTTCATTTTTTTGTTTATTATACAAAGTTAATAGTTATAGATATTTTATACATTAATTTTACATTGTTTATATTAAATTTTATGTTTACATTTAAGAGTTCAGGTAAGATGAATAATATTGACATATTTAAAAACACCACGACACTTTCTTGCAACACGCACAACAAGAAAGCGTCCCACGTTAACGCTCATAATTGAGTGTAAAAAAACCCCCGTAAATGTGAATGTTGAATGAAGTTGCTACAACAAGTTGAGTGTATTGTCATAGGTGATAAAAAGAAGTCTATTGAACATTTTATAGGAGACACACCCAGAAAATGAATATGGTCAGTCTTTGCCCGAAGGTGTATGGAATGGATTTTGGTGGTCTACAGTAACTATGACAACGATTGGGTGAGTTCATGTTACTCTAAACAACAAATTTTCACTCAAATGCAACATAGCCTCTAAATACCAAATATGTAATTTTTAAATGGTTTCGCTTACCACTTTGAAAACTACTTTATTTCTGCATTCCATATCAAAGTACGACCGTTCTTTACCGCTGCTATATAGTCTTATTTCAAAACCCTGTTGAAAACAGAAAATAAACTAAAAAAGCGATGCTCTATGGAGAACAAGAATATGAAAATAAAAATAAAAATGATCGCGCGTTAAAAACTCTATTGGATTCTAAAAAAAAAAATGCGGGAAGGTTAATACAAATTCTACGTGTGTTTGAAAGTTTTTTATTGCAAAAGAAGGAAACATACAATGTCTGTGAATGATTATTCAGTCATAACAAATTTAAATGGGTTTTGGACTACACTTACTTCTGTACTTAACAAAAATTCACCTCCACACAAAGTAACATGTTGTGGAATATGTTATTAGCAAAGATAGTAGCTAGAGTTTAACATGCTTTAAAAGTGAAGCGATTAAAAAGGCTGCAAATCTTTAATGCATTTAAAGTTGTTTTGTAGTATACGTAGAAGAGATGCTTAAAAGTTAGGCAATAAAACAGGCTGGTCTAATTTCCAACACAATTATCAATTTTCTCATGTGGTCAACAATTTTCAAACAGAAAAAACGAAATGCTTGTGGGGATATTACAGTCGAATAGTGGATACAAGTGAACTGTCTAAAATCATAAAAAACAAATGTTCCCTGTCCCCTCTCTCTTAAAAAAGGGAAAATTTCCTGGGTTTTCTAGGGTTCTTAAGGCGAAAATAATACCAATATAAAATAAAAGTAACTATTCCAAGTTTTTAAGGTTGCTAAACACACCTTGTAACTAAATAAGTCAAATTTTTGTAAACCATCGATCAAGACTCCATAATTTTGTTAATTATTATGAGAACAAATATGTGGAGAAGGTACTTAAAGTTTTCAATTCAAATGTGAGATTTCCCTTAGTGGTACGCAGTTTATAACAAATAATTTTTGTAGGTATGGTGATATAGTACCTAAATCATTCCTAGCCCGCTTCTTCAGTTTATTCTGGTTAATATTTGGTATTGTAATGGGTTCGGTTATTACAGCTACAGTAACTGACGCCATGGCAGGGACACAGTATTTGGGACTTGCAAATAAAGTGGTAAGTCGTATCATTTAAAGTTACACTCAGGTGAAGTGAAATAAGGAGAAAAAACAGGTAGAAATTTTTTATAAATGGTCTCTCACAATAAATGGTTGTGTCTAAATTATGTTTTGTAGGTTGCAGTTTTAACTAATTCATGGGAAAAAAGAATAGCCGTTGAATACGGAGCACAGACACTAGGTACCCGTTACTTAGATTAAAAATACGTACGCAACATAGAGAGGTTGAATTCTCGGGTTTTCATTTTAAAAGAAATGTTTTATTTGTAGAAAAGGGGACTTATGATGATGTACTGCAAGCTGTTCGAGATGGTGAGGCATTTGCTGCTTTAGTAAATTCAGATATTATTCGATACAAGCAAGATCAATTGACAAGTGGAGACAACCCGCTAGCAGTTGTTTACAAAATCGACACAGAAATTCCAGTTCGAGGTAACGCGGTAATCAAGAAGATCGATCAAGTGTGGGAATGCGTACAGAGACATAAACGAGATATAATCGATACGCCTGTTAGGAAATATTATAAGCACGTCTCGGTGAGAATATCTACATTTTAAATACTACAATTTGAAAATTTTTGATGGCATTCCTTATAAAAAAAACTGAAACTTTATGCTGCAGCAAAAATAAATCCTAAAATAATTTGATGAATTGCATGATCTTGGCAAATTGTAATTGCATGTTTTTTAAAAATATGTTATTGGTGCTGCCCAAGCATCGCCCTGCAATAAGCACTGAACGTTGTTTCAGTTGTTTAATTAGAACCAAGGACATTAAACAAAATACAGTAAAAGAAAAGAAATGACCCAAACATGAAATAGAGAGTTGAGAGTTGCCTCTATATATGGCAACCTTTGTTAAAAATAAAAACGCAACCCAAATGATACTGAAGTTTAATAAATAATTAACATTTTTTTATTTCAGCTGGATACAATTCATTACGTATCGCTGAAGGAGATGCTGATTGATGACTGGCTTGGTCTCATCTTGCTGTTAATATCATTAGGAACTATATTCATATGTCTTGCCCTACTTATCTTAGAAAAGTATGTGTTCAAGAAAAAGTTATCACTTAAGGCGATTGTGGAAATGGTTAAAAGAGAAAAACCACAAAAGCCTGATCTGATGGAGCTAAATGGAGACTTAACAAAACCAGATTTATTCTATCCAGCTCAACAGATTCGGCGACATTCCAGATTTTCAGGTGATATGGCTAAACACTCTTTTGGAATAAATAATCCAAAGTTTGATAACACATACCTTGATGACTCTCTTGAAGCAAGGATAAAAGACATGGAGGAAAAAGTAAACGACATGAATAATTTATTACGTAGAATAGTTGATACAAATGGTGGAAAAAGTAGAAAAGTTAGCAAATCTTTATTTAAAGGAAAAGACTTATCTGGTGCTTTAATGTAACGATAAACAACAGCAACAACAACAACAACAACAAAGAATAATAAAGAGTAAATATGCATGCACAGCTAAGTATTATTAATTACGTAGCATGAATAATTTTATTAAAAAAATGTTATACTAAGAAAAGTTAAAAGTATCGCTAATTAATTCAGATTCATTAATCATTATATAAACTCCAGACTTAGTGTTGGTCATAAAAATACAAAGTATTACTTTTGAGCAATATACAGACTGTCATCGGTTATGAATAAATTACCGACTGGTCATCCGTTATGAATAAATTACCGACTGGTCATCCGTTATGAATAAATTACCGACTGATAATTTGTCAGGAATAAATTACAGACTCAGTTTTGGTAATAAATAATTTGGATCGTGTCTAAATACATTTTGTTGTTGATATGTTTATTTTGTACATAATTTACCATAGCTGTATTAAAAACTATATTCTAAATACTGCTATAACTGAATTAATACACCCTTCTGTTTATGACCAGACAAAGTCAATGAAACGGTAGTGTATTAATAAAATTAATGATACCTGACAGCTGCAATCATGATAGTTTTACAATTTCCTCCCAATGAGTCTTTTAACAGACGGGTTAATTTACTATTGCGGTATGGTACATGTAAATTTCCCTACAAAAAGAAAATACAACATGCAAAATCACTTAAGAAAATTCCTTGATTCTCACACGCAAACAAGAACAAATTTCCTTAATATTTGAGATTTTTGGAAATATATTAATTAATAAGATTCCAGATGTGAAAACACTGCCCAATAAAATGTAAAAAATGACTTCAGAATTTAAACATTAACTTTTATTGAGTATTTTTAATACAAGAGGATTTAAAATGGAACTAAACTAAGAACATAAATTGTTGCGGACATAAAAATTATGCAGTCTTCGCTCAAAATCACAATAATTTGTGTCGCAAAGTGCAATCTTAAACAAGTGAAACTTCAATGGACCTACCTAGATTTAAAACATTAGAAAAAACCAATAATCCAATCGTCTTCGGTATCCGTATTTTTTTAACCGTTTTGACTCTTTTTGCCCACAAATCCGTGATTATTGGGCTGGAAATAATTCTCAGAAAACTGACTTTGTCACATTTGAGGGTCAATTGTTCTCAATCTTTGTGCAAAAAATCAATATAAACTAATGATAATCCTGAAAAATATCCTAAAAACCATATTTTAGGACCGTTTTTGCTCATTTTGCGCACAAATCCACCATTTTTGAGCTAATAAGATTTTTTCTCAGAAAACTGACTTCGTCACATTCGAGAGTCTATTGTTCCCTGTTATTGTGCAAAAATCGGAAAAAACTAATAATCCAATTCTGAAAAAAGCTGGTAACGGACGGACACATACCAGGTAGGTCCAAAAATAATTTATGGTAAAAAAGGTTTTAGTTGGTTATAGTGAAAGTTAAAGGTTCGTACAAATAGGGTTAAAAAGTTTCATAGTCACAAAGGGAGTTTCAAAAAATCTTTTGCTGATGAACTTTAAAATACTTTTTATGATAAATTCCCTTTTTATAGCAGATGCATAATCATTTCAATAATAATATAAGTGTATTTCAGATTAATAAATTTCAAATGAACTACTATTTCAATCTGACCTTATTTTCAGCTAAAGCATTGATGCAATTCCCTAAGGCGAGTAAGGATTTGTTGATGTTGGCGCCCTCTCGTAGACGGTCGCCCCTATTTGTTGTTACAGTTGCCCTTTCTGAGCCAGCTAAATCAATCAATGATATCTTTGCCACTTTCACTGATGCACTTAAACCAGAATCTTTTGGGCATTGACGTACAAATACCTGAAAAAGTAAATTTTTCCTTTTTAGATGACAACACTGACAATATAAAAAAAAACTTTAGAAGTCATGCCGGGTCATCCAATGAAAGTTACCTTGATTGTTGTATTGCTTGTCAATTGGAAATGTCATCATTTTGTCATTATTTTATAGACATCCTATGGTTGCAGCTAGTTCAATAAGTTGTGAAACACGTATTTAAATTTTTTTACCCGTGTTTGACTTGAACAATACATTTGAAGCCTACGGCAACCAAGAGCTTAATACCATTAAATACTTAATGATAATACCCCATCTGCGCATTTTGATTTTTAAAAAAGATGGTGCATTGAGGTTTTAAAATATACAAACTAATTTTTCTCAGTCTTAATAGTAACTAATTGTTTACAGCGTGACTTATGGTGTAGTGGACACACCATGTGCCTCTGTTTTCTAAACAATTAGTTACTATTAAAATTACATACAAGTGACTTGTTGATGGCCATTACAAAGAGAGAGCTTATATTTTTCTCAGTCTTAAATACTAACTTATGATTCACTAGAATTAGAATCTAGATATGCTATAAGTATGTTTTACTCACTTTATTTAATATTTATGTGTTTATAAACATTTTGTGCAAAAATATTTCAAAATCAGGAAAACCTTTTTTTCTATTCTAAGCCTATTGTATGCTTATAAAGAGAAATTATAATTATATTATAAAAAAAAACGAGTATAGAGGAGCTTAAAAATAATAACATTTACAACTAAAACTTATCAGACCTGAAATACTGCATGAGATCTCGAAGACTGCTTATTTGCATCAGTTGGGTGTTGTGTACGATTTTGATTTCCAAAATGCAACATTTCTAATAACTCTTCTGCACTTCTTGGCTGTAAAAACAAACATCAAAACTACAAAGCACAACCAACTTTAAAATTTAATCTAAAGCATGCGTGTACATCTTGTCTTAGCTTTCTACTATTAAAAAAAGAGTGATAGCAAATTTTTTATTGGTAAGTACCATATGACCTCAATGCAAAATATGATTTACAGCAGCAAGGTTTTGTCATTGTGAAAGTTTGGCCATTGTGAAAGCAAAATTCTAAAGTAAACAGGGTTTAAATTCTTTTTTTTTATATGCTCAGTAAGAAATAAACTTTACCAATATTTACAAAATTCCATCCCATGGAACTTTGTTAGGAACTTACGAACCTCAAACAAAAAAGGACCTTGCACAAAAAACCAAGTTATGATTAATTTAAATTGTCATTTGTGCAAAAAGAGAATTTCCTTTAACTCCATACATTGTACAAGTGCTGCTGTTTTAGTGCGAGGAACATATATTTATAGCAAACTCCAACATTTAACACAACTGTAACCGATTTCTACCTGATGTGTAAACAAGTTGTAAGTGAGGTCTACTACTTGTGGAAAGAATGTTAACTTTAATATATTTACTGAGATAGACAAAAGTCCCCAATCATAAAACACAATAATAAACTAATCCAAAAGATAACAAAATATATAGTGAACATTAGCAAACAAAGAACAGATAAAATCTCGATGTTCAGAAAAGTAAATTAAGAAAAGTCAAATGTGAATAATGGCAGCAAGTAACTTTATGCTTAGGCGCATTTTGTTTTCAAAGTCCTTATATTTGTGTTATTTTTTATTACATTTCAGTAAAAAAACAAAAAAAACATTGGTTTGCATGTGAGGTAATTTTTTTTTCAGCTAGCCAAACTTTTTGTGGAACTGGGATAGCAATCATAAAATGTTTATATTGTTTTGTTTTGTTAAAAAATTATCAAAATCTTATGACAGTAAAATTTTGTTGCTGTGAATCTTATATTACAGCATGTACAAAACAAAAATCAAATCCTGTTATAAATTTAGAATAATAACTTCTATTCCATCATAAAAAGGGATTTGAAACAGTTAAACTATGAATTAAAGAATTCATACCTTATGTAGAGATAAACCATTGACACATACTCCTTTATCTGGGTCTTCACGTACAGCAAGTGGACCTGTAGGAAGCAACAAATCTTTGCAAGTTTCATTATATATCTAAACAAGACAAGTGTTGATTTTACTACAAACTACAGTTAAACTCAAGGTTAATGTCAAAATTATGTTAGATGCTTTTAAAGGGAAATTTAAGCCTTAATATACCTGAGTGGATTATATTTTGCGTGGCTTAAATGAATATACTTGATTAAATTTAACTCAAAGAATGTGCACTCAACCAAATCCACAAAGTTAAATATTCAACAACCATGGAAGTACAAGTGTATAGAAAACTGACCTCTAAATATGAAACTGATATGTCTGTATTAAATTCATCATCTTTTGCCATTAACTTTGCATACAACTCCATCATTGTTAAAAATATTACACCTGGTTCTTCTTGTGATCCCAACATTGTATGTGTCTTTCCAGCTGATGTGGCACCATAAGCAAAAACAGAACAGTTGTATCCCTCAAGAATACTATCAAGTATGTCCTTTGTAGTATGTGTGAAAACTTCAGCATTAGTTGCTTTATTGCTGAAAACGCGATCAAATGCAAAATGAAGGTCCCTTATTCGTTTATCCAGTATAGACATCCTTGTTTTGGATGAAGAAAAACTGTTTATATCTTCTTCTTTTGGATCAAATGTTAACATAAAATCGTCAACAACTTTGATTACATTTGTTTTACCACACATCAGTTCTTTATCATTAGGGGGTCGGACTCGTACAACAACTTTTACATTACTGCACTTAGTCTCTTCGGTGACTTCTTTTTTCTGCAACGCAACACCGCTAAATCTGGATGCCATGTTTCTTTTGCACCTGTTTAAAATATTACATGTACAACATATTTTCATTCAAAACATTTAAGTTTAGAGAGGTTTTCATAAATTACTTTAATACTAAACGACTCAGTGGAGGTAGTGAAGTATTCAATATTCATGCACAAGCTATAAAAACACAAAATCAAGAAAAAAGAAATATAAAGAAATATATGAAACATTATTCAAGTCATTAGTTTTAACCTCAGAGTAACCACTCATTTTAAAATTTAGATACCAGAAGAAAAGTCTTGTTTAGGAAATAAATCTATGACTTGAACTAATATATTTATATATATACTAGTCGATTAAGCCCGTGGAAAAATCCACTGAGGCAGGATAAAAATGAAAAAAAGTATCATTTGAATTTTAATGACGTTAGCAACCCATCCACAAAAACAAATTAGAACCTTGTTTTCACGTTGCCTCTATTGTGTAGAGCTTAAACTGCTGATCAAGAAAATGTATTTAATCATGTGCTTTTGATAAACGGTTAATGAGATATTAGGGTTTGAAGGTTTTTTGATGATGTCATCAACCCGTGCATCCCGAAATGGATTCGGGGACCCAGGTTTGGGAAACTTACCCAAATTGGTCGCAGGTGGTCCCTAGTTACCCACGCGGTAAAAAATCATTGATGTCACCACCTCGTTTCCCAGTTATTTGGCCTCAAAATTTAAAGTGCACTGTAATGGCTTCATTAATTTAAAGGGATCCCGAGGTACTTTTACAAGTTGGACTTACCTGAAAGATTTTCATAAGTTATTCCCAATGACATATTCACTTTTTGTTAAAAGTTCATGTAACCCCAGATATCGTTTTTTAAATATTTGTTTTTCTTGCCGCCTTGATGGCCGCTTCGATCTTCTTGTTCGTTAAAAATTTTAGACTAGCTCCAGTCCTTTTTAGTGGCACGTGACCCTATTACGTAGTATTTCAGTAGTGCTCACAAATTAATGACTTTCACTCGCTATTATTAATGACTTTCATAGCCAAAAACAATTAATATACTGTGGCAACAAAGTTAAAAAAATCCAATGTACTTTCCACAACGATCTCTGTACGAATGATTTGTTTTTGTTTAAAAAAAATAATTCAACATGATATTCTAGCCGTCTAAGCAATAAAACAAAAAAATAAGATATTAGCAGCAGGTGTGTGCATGATTTCTTTTACAGTACTGTGAAAAGGTTTGTTAACATCGTGTTTGTGTAACGAGCGTGGTGCACACGAACCACCATTAAATCGTGGTCTTTATGTATAACAAACATTCAAACATTCTATCGTGGCCACCACGCTAATATTATTATCTCCACGAAGGATCGTGTGTCCCACAATTATTTTCGCGAGCTCCATGATTTTTATAGCCAGTATAATTTAATTTTTTTTCTTTTCAATAAAGTCTTTGATTAAAGTTAATTTGTTTGTTTCAGGTTTTAGTATCAAGATAAAAAAGCATATTCGTAGTTTTTGCTTGGTGTATATATACTTTTTGTTCATGGACGCGATTGTATTTTTACGAATTGTCATTTGTCTAGAAAAGTTAAATTTGTCTGCGGCGATAGAAATGTTTTTTAAGATCGCATTTTAAAAGTTTATAAACGAAAAGCGGCGATAAAAATGTTTTTTTAGATCGCATTTTAAAAGTTGATAAACGAAAAGCGGCGATAGAAATGTTTTTTTAGATCGCATTTTAAAAGTTTATAAAGGAAAAGCGGCGATAGAAATGTTTTTTTAATAACGCATTTTAAAAGTTTAAAAGCGAATAGCGGCGATAGAAATGCTCTTTTAGATCGCATTTTAAAAGTTTATAAACGAAAAGCGGCGATAGAAATGCTTTCTTAGATTGCATTTTAAAAGTTTAAGAACGAAAAGCGGCAATAGAAATGCTGTTTTAGATCGCGTTTTAAAAGTTTAAGAAAGAAGAACGGCGATAGAAATGTTTTTTTAGATTGCATTTTAAAAGTTTAAAAACGAAAAGCGGCGATAGAAATGTTTTTTTAGATCGTATTTTAAAATTTTATAAACGAAAAGCGGCGATAGAAATGTTTTTTTACATCGCATTTTGATTCACGAACGATTAAAATCTATTATATAGCTAGCTTTATGACAACGAATTAAAACAATGAGTGTTAATTTATTTTTTTGCCGTCGGTTTTTGATTTAATTGATAAACTAATACGGTCTTTGTTGTTTTACAATAGAAGTTATCTATCATGGACGCCACAATGTAATGTTTAATTTTTGTTCGTGTAGTCCACGAAACATGATCGTGAGGTCCACGATTGTTAAAAAAATACACATCGTGGGCTATCGTGGTTCGTGCGTAACATGAAATAAACACGAACCACGATGTTAACAAACCTTTTCACAGTACTGTATTTCAAATTTAAAAGAATTTATTTCAACAAACAGGTTGTAAAAATTACTGATCTATAACCTGTCGACCTAGGCGGGGTATGATGCTCAAGTGAGTATTGCCAACCTTGTTCTCAACAATCCTTGGGGACGAGGTTGCCTAAGTTACTCAGTAGATGGATATATTTTTTATTAAAAAATATTAGAAAATAAATAGAAAAGAATACTACTTTAATTTATCCCACGATACAGAGAGAGGCAGAATTTACTGTCTAATTAAAGTTTGTTTTTATGATATTCTTCCAATATGTAGCGCAAACATCAACGTAGTCTAGTAAATTAAACTCATCATTTTTCCCTTTTGCGATAGCGCGCTAAAATAAGCAGGGTTACAAAAGCAGGACAGACATCGAAGCGCGAAAGCAGAAAAGAGAGTCAGGTATCCTGTCTAACATCAACGCTGCTCTGTACCTCCATGATTAGACCTTTTAAAAGCATACATCATACATTAATGTCCAACGAAACCCTCATAATTCGCCATTTTTAGCGTCGACTAATAACTGCTGTGGCTATATTCGCACTTATTAGAATACTGTGGCAGCTTCTAAATTTTTAAACTTAACAAAACACAAAAAAATGTTTTAGCTACCTCCTAAATAAAAAATATTATTTTTACTGGAGAAAAGCAAAGAAAAATAAGAAATAAAATAATAATAGTTAATTGCGTTACGGCATTTTATTAAATATATTTTAGCGTTTTCTGCAATGATTTAATCAAACTACATTGGTGACAAACTGTTTTTAATGATGCAGTTGAAGCACAAAACTTACTAAGAGTTTGTTGTTCGTGCATTGCCGTAGGAGGGAACTGAACTATGCTGTGGAAAAACAAATACTTTTTTCCGTTGTTATATCTTCGGCTATTTTTTACACGTCTGATCGCACAAGGCTTAGGGACTTTTTATGTGCGATTTTACCACGTCAAATAATTGCCGACGCGAAAGTACATGTTTTGAAAATATGTCGGTAATTACCTCGGCAAATGCAAGTGCCGTCTCAAATTACAAAGGTTGTAACCGCCCTTAATCCTATTCGTGCTGGAGGGGGAGGGGTGATGCAGCCCCCTCTCCCTTCCCCCTTCAACTTTTTCTATAACATTTTATGGGCTTATAGTCACACCTTGATATTTTGTTACTTATATTTGCCTTCCAAAATATATCCTTTTGAAATAAAAACCATACACAAATGTGTGAAATGTTGAATGATCAGTAACTTTCACAACCTGCGTCTCAAATAAAAGTCCTTTGAAATAAAAATCATGCACAACTTGCGTCTCAAATAAAAAGTCCTTTGAAATAAAAATCATGCACATTTTATTTTTCGTTTGATTGTTCAGCTATGTGAGAACATATGCAGAATTATTTCTATTTTTTTAAAAAAAATAATCGTTCGTAAAGAACTTTATGCAGAATTATTTTAATTTTTTTTTAAAAAAATAATTGTTCGTAGAGAGCTTTCGTTTCACTTTGCCGCGCGAAGGTATATGTTCTGGCTATGCAGTCAGTAATAATTAAAGCGCTACTGAAATAATACGTAACAGGGTCACGTGCGACTAAAAAAGACTGGAGCTGGAATGAAAATTTTTAACAAAGAAGAAGGTCGAAGATAACCAAGATGGCGGTCGAGCGACAATAAAAATAAATATTTAAAAAGCTATATCTGGAGTTACATGAAGTTTTAACAAAAAGTAAATATATCATTTAGCATTTCTCATGCAAATCTTTCAGATGAGTCCAACTTGTAAAAGTACCTCAGGATCCCTTTAATATAAGATATTGACGTCATTCACTTATTGTACTCGCATGCGCAAGAGGCTATACTTGAGGGTATGGAGTAGTATACTCACTGATTACTCGTACTCGTCTTGCACTGTACTCGGCATTTAATATACCCGTACTCGTATACTCGTGTATAGTTACTCGCGATCAGCACTGTACGTTAACGTTGAAACGTACATTTTTAATAAATTGCAGAAATAACGATATCAAAGACGACAAATATTTTGCGATAAAAATATTTTGAACTTTTTATATCAAACTCGTATTGACACTTTAAACAATAAATATATTTTACAATTACAGTAAGCAAATAACCGGAAATAAATAAATAAAATATTATTAATAATAAACACTATACAATTAAATCATTCATATTAATATTTACAAATTGTAATCATTAAAATAATCTTTATTACGAATTCTACCTATGAACTTATCCATGCGTAGAGATGTACACTAATTTACTATTTAAAGCATCAATTGGAACTCTAGTCGAAAAAATCTTAAGCATATTGAGCTTAGGCCATAGGAAAGAATCACCTTAAAAATTCTGTGAAAATTGCTAGTAGTAGTAGTTGAAATTTGTCGTAACGCTTGCAAGGCAGAAATAAACAAAATAAATATTCGAAATAATAAAGAAGTCAGTTCAGAAGAAACAAAAAAGCATAAATTGGAACTCTAGTCGAAAAAATCTGAAGCATATTGAGCTTAGGCCATAGGAAAGAATCACCTTAAAAATCCTGTAAAAATTGCTAGTATATAGTTGAAATTCGTCGTAACGCTTGCAAGGCCGAAATAAACTAAATAAATATTCGAAATAATAAAGAAGTCAGTTCAGAAGAAACAAAAAAGCATAAATTGGAACTCTAGTCGAAAAAATCTGAAGCATATTGAGCTTAGGCCATAGGAAAGAATCACCTTAAAAATTCTGTGAAAATTGCTAGTCGTGGAAATATGTCGTAACGCTTGCAAGGCCGAAATAAACAAAATAAATATTCGAAATAATAAAGAAGTCAGTTCAAAATAAACAAAAAAGCATAAATTGGAACTCTAGTCGAAAAAATCTGAAGCATATTGTGTCGCATTTCTTGTTCATTTGCATCTTTGAAACACAAGTCAGTAAATGTTTGGGAAATAGACCAATGAAACCTAAGGAGATCATTTGCATACTATGTAATAGCAAAAGGATTCACTGAAAATTCTCATTATAATTTGTTTGACCTTTAGACTTAGTACTAAAAACCGCTGTACTCTATTCCGAGAATCACAAAACAAAAGTACTTACTTTTTAAACAACCGGTGTGTCCCGCAGATGCTTTCATTAAACTACCGCCAATTTTTATGGAATGTTCCAATGGTCAATTGTCAAAGAATATCTGCCAGGGGGTGCAGGAAAACAAAATTACGACGTAATTAAATAAAAACGTATTATGAAGGGTCGCCAAAATACATTACAGTCTCATCATCATTCTCGGCTTAACGTCCGTTTTCCATGCTAGCATGGGTTGGACTGGGTATATTAATGACCCTCTTCCAATCTGATCTAGACTGTGTTAGATCTAAACCCAACTTCCTCTGTATCAAGTCCGTCCTTATAACCTCCTGCCAAGTCTTTCTCGGTCTGCCTCTGGGCTTTGCCCCAGGAACTATTAAGTCTCTACACTTTCTTACCCAATTATCCTCCTCCATTCTTTCCAAGTGCCCCAGCCAATTCAATCTTCTTATCTGGATAACATCTTTAATTCTACGGAGACTTAGCCTGCTTCTTAGCTCATCTGAACTCTTTCTGTCTCTCAGACTGGCGTTACACATCCACCTAACCATTCTCATATCATTCCTTTCTAAACGGTCAAGATCTTCCTGCTTCACTGCCCATGTCTCACTACCGTACAACATAACACTTCTTACACAGGCCTCATACAACCTACCTTTTACCTCGATTGACAGGACTCTGCTAGTCAACAAAGGAAGTAACTCTCTGAACTTTTTCCAAGCAGAACCTATCCTGCAAGTAACACTTCTTCCAACACCCCCTTCACTGCCCAACATATCACCTAAGTAACAGAAGTTCTCAACTATCTCTAACGAGCCACTGTTGTACATCATTAAAGCTGGAAATACTTCATTCTCTATAATCTCACCTTTGCAACGCTTGCATACAAACTGAATGTCAGCTCTTAACCTTCCACTAATACTACTGCACTTCTTATGTACCCAATGCTTGCAAGTCTGACAAAAAATGGAGTTACTACCAACCCCTTTCCTGCAAACTCCACAAGGCCACTTTCCAACTACAAGGTCACACTTGGCTGCAATGCTACTAATCATGACTTTAGACTTTGCTGTGTTTACCTTTAGCCCTTTCTCTTCTAGTCCCTTCTTCCACTTCTCAAACTTTTCAACTAATTCTTCCATCGACTCTGCTATGAGAACCAAATCATCTGCATACAATAACTCCCATGGACAACCTGTTCTGAACTCCATCGACAGCGCTTCTAAGACTAGAACAAACAACAAAGGACTAATTACAGAACCCTGATGTACACCAACATTTACACTAAATTCATCACTAAGTGAATCGTTAATCCTGACACGACTTCTAGCATTGCTGTACATAGACTGTACCATCGTAACTAGCCACTCATCCACACCTAATTTTCTCATAGCCCACCAAATAACTTTACGTGGCACTCTATCAAAAGCTTTCTCTAAATCTACAAAGGCAAAATAGAGATTCTTTCTCTTTCCTAAATACTTTTCCTGAAGCTGTCTGAGTAAAAATATTGCATCTGTAGTGCCACGCCCTGGAACAAAACCAAATTGCATCTTATCTATATCAATCCTTTCTCTAAGTAACTTATCAATCACTCTTTCAATAACTTTCATTACTTGATCAACCAACTTCAAACCTCTATAGTTACCCCTTTCTAATGCATCACCCTTGCCCTTGAAACAATTCACTATTACACTCGACTGCCACTCACTCGGAATAGCACCATCCTTTATAATCTGGTTGGCAAGACTTGTAATAAGCTCAACTCCAATGTATCCAGATGCTTTTACCATCTCTGCAACAATACCTGATACTCCTGCAGCCTTGCCAATCTTCAATTTCCTAATAGCCTCCACTACCCATTCTGTCTTGATCTGCATAGCTGGCCCTTCTACAACATCATCATCAGACAAATTATCCTCATCCCAATCAAACTCAGTGTTAAGCAACCTCTGATAATAATTCTTCCAAGCTACCCTTTTCTCCTCCTCTGTGCTAGCCAAAACACCTTCATCATTACGTATACACTTCTCAGTCTATATATCGGGAATATTTTAGTGCATGTGCTTCCATTAGCACGTGTTAGTTGAATATAGACGTGCTATGATGAGCGATTTTTTTAGGGGTGGTTTATTTCATTCGAAACTGTGGATCGATTAATTTCCTGAATTCAACTCACGGAAAGAAAATAAGAAAGAAAACATTGTGAAAAATTGTATATCGTATTAAAAAGAAGTCCAGAAGTTCTCTCTCCCACAAGACACAGCAGGCAATAAGTCAGCCCTGCCCACGGTTTTGTGAGGAGAGATGTTCTGCGAAGACTCTATCAATTGAGTCACCTGTACAGTTCTGCTTCATGTTGAACTGTGCCCATGACAAGCATTTTCGAAGCATGTCACCGGTGACTTCTGCGATATACAACTTTTAATGATGCCCTGACCTTCAGTTCGTAAATAGGACGTGCACAACGTACTTCCTAATGAGTTCATCTTGAAACATAGAAAGCCAGTTAGTAGTGAACTATTAACTTAACGAAGTACACCATCGGGAAGATAGGTCAATGGGACTTGTACTCCATTTCCATTTGTCATCAATACATCGATCAATACATCGAATTTATGACAGGTCTACCCCCAATACAAGTTGAAAAATCATACTAAGTAACGATTTGCACGTGCGATATATCGCTCGTCTAAACAATTTTGCATGTGTGCCTGCACGTGCACGTGCGATCACACGTGTCTCCCGACATTGACTGACATTAGTATTTACAAATAATTAAAAGTGACGATTACCACTTTCAATCTCGTGAAAAATTGATTTCCTAGAAAAATAAACATGCTATTAGTTAAACTAAGTTTGCGAACACCCCCGTTTTTTTAAATCGAATTTTTCATATAAAAACGAACGTCTTTTGAAAGACGCATTTTAGATGCATTATAGCAAGAAGAGAAAGTCGTCTTTTAAAAGATATATTTTAGATATATAACTTTTAGATGTCTTTTAAAAGACATCTAAAATGCGTATACTACAAGATTCAAATTTATTTACTTTCAAAACACGTATAAAAGATTTCTTTTGAAAGACGTTCTTAAGAAGATGCATTAAAGACATCTTAATAGCGTTTTCTAACAGAAGATTTAAAAAAGACATCTTAAGACGTCTTTAAGACATCTTGTGCCGGCTGGGAATATTTTTTTGCCATTACCGCTTTGGCATTGTTTTTCAAAAAAGTTGAACAGGGGAGGGAGGGATGAAAAAGCTGGTGGAAGGCAAGGGTAATTTGCGTTATACACTTTTCAAAAAACTTTTGTTTATGTTTATACCTTGCGCCTATTTTCGTCTTTTCTAAAAAAAGCTCACCAACTGCAAGAGTTTGTAAAATTCTGCAAATTAAAAAAATGTGAAACAATTGATGGTTTATCAATAGTTTCACATTATTGTCCTTTTCAATCTTGGAGCTTCTTGCCATATTTTAAAAGCAAACACCCTGAAGATGAGGTTAAGGGCTTTTTTATTTGTTTTTGTGTAATTGGTCACATGAGAGCCCCTAAGATCTTGTGTTGCATGCTGCTTCAAACAACAAGCTCTGGGACAATTATCTTTCCTGATCTGGCCACAGAAACCTTGGGTAATATCATAATGAATTCTTCTTGAGACAGGTTGTCACATGATATTGTTCTGTGCTCATTCCATTCAGATGGGGTAAAACATGGACTAGAGTGTGGGTTCTTAAATGAAAATAAACTAAACATAATATCTTTTTGTTCGTCGAAGGTAGGTTTGATAGACTGTTTTTATCTATCAAAATCGTTGGGACTTTGCACTGAAAGAGTGACAGGCAGCAAAACCCATAATGATAGGCGGGATAGCTTGTTAGGAGAGATAAATCGCCTTATCATCGTATTCAGTTGTTCCTGCATATAAGTGAATTGAACACACCTTCAATAAATCAAAGCAAGAGCAGAAGAAGATTTAACAAAGCCTATATTAAAATAAAAACAATATCTGACCAACTTTAAAATTTGAACGTGGCTAGTGCACCGGTACCGGTTCTTTAAGCTCAAAATCGCTTAAAGAACCGGTAAATTTAAAAATGGCATGTGCGCAACGATATTTAAGAAATTGACATGATATTTGTTAACTGAATGAAGTATTACACCTTCTGGATCTCAACAATGCAGTTTTTTTGCTAAATAATCAACGTGAATGGCGTATAAGAGCTACCGGTGCTTTAAGCTGAAAGCGTTCTGAAGCTTAAAGTGCCGGTTTTTTTCGTAAAAGACAGTAGACTTAGAGTACCGGTTTTTTTGCAGTGATACTTAAAGTGCCGGTTTTTTCGTAAAAGACAGTAGACTTAGAGTGCCGGTTTTTTTGCAGTGATACTTAAAGTGCCGGTTTTTTCGTAAAAGACAGTAGACTTAGAGTGCCGGTTTTTTTGCAGTGATACTTAAAGTGCCGGTTTTTTCGTAAAAGACAGTAGACTTAGAGTGCCGGTTTTTTTGCAGTGATACTTAAAGTGCCGGTTTTTTCGTAAAAGACAGTAGACTTAGAGTGCCGGTTTTTTTGCAGTGATACTTAAAGTGCCGGTTTTTTCGTAAAAGACAGTAGACTTAGAGTGCCGGTTTTTTTGCAGTGATACTTAGAGAACCGGTTTTTTTCGTAAGGTTATAGAGTGCCGGTTTTTTTGCAGTGATACTTAGAGAACCGGTTTTTTTCGTAAAAGTTAGAGTGCCGGTTTTTTGTAAGATACTCATTAGACATAGAGTGCCGGTTTTTTTGTAGGAGACAAGGTTACCTTAGAGTGCCAGTTTTTTTGTAGAAATATTAGAGAACCGGTTTTTTTCGTAGAGACAGTGGACTTAGAGTGTCGGTTTTTTCGTGAGACTCATTAGACTTTAAGCACCGGTTTTTTTCAGAAATACTTAGAGTGCCGGGTTTTTTCGTGTGATTCAATAGACTTAAAGCACCGGGTTTTTTCAGAGATACTTTGAGTGCTGGTTAAAAGTTTCTTTAAAGAAGACAAGTAATCAGTAACTTTATGAAATAAAAGTGGATATTGGAGTAATATTTGATCAAAAAATGCAATGGGAAGAGAACATTCTAAAATTAGAATTATAAAAACTTAAATATAGATATATTTATTCACTTGTCATGCCATATTTCCAAATACTGCTTTTGCACACTGTATCTGCAAAAAACAAAGTAGCATGACCAAAGAGAGGCATTACTTTGGCCCTATTAACTCCTGCCAGGATTTGAACCTGGATCTCTTATGAAATTCTCCACAAGAATCTTACCTTTAGACCACAGGAGTTTCACACAATTCCTAACGAACTGTGAGAATTGCATTACTGTAAAAACTTATTTAAAAACATTTGGCGTAACAGCCCTAATTATTAAATTCTGTGGTGCGTTATTTGTCATGGTCATAAACCCCACCTAAAACATCCAACGTTATGTAATGGGAGCATGAGTATGAAAGAAACCCTCTTAGCTCACTACCAGACTGACTAAAAACAGGGAAATATGCCTCTTGTTCTTTTTATTTAAACTTGAGGAAATTATACAAAAGACCTTTTACTGCAGATGGACATAATTGTTAAAGGCAAAGGTTAACCAAGAAAAATTTAACAATTTGAATAGGTAGATGTGCATTGAATAAGGCATATTTACCTCACTGACAGGATGGTTGTGATCCTCTATAAATGAATTTACTTGTAAGTGTTTTCCATCCTTAGACACTCTTACAGCTATGGTAAAGGGACATCCTTGTTGCATAGTTCTATGGAAAACATTACAAAATAAAAGAGCTGACAATTTAGGATAAGCATAAATAAAAAATTACTCACGATGACGTTCGCAATCCTGACCCACGAGAATTGAACGACCTTCCTCCTCCGTAAACACATGCATACTCGTAATATTTCAAATCAAGATTTAATTCTTTTTTAACCCTTCCCTGTGCTGCTTTTATGGTTCTACAATCCCTTATCCACAATTCAGTAAAATTTATCTGCTTATACAAGCTAATTTTTTGTTGTAGTTCTTCGAACGAAGAGCAGAACTGACCTTCCGCAATGAGAGCCATTTTGGAAAGAGCGCGCATAGGGAATGCACGCCGTATAGCATGGTGGTCCAGATGAATCACGTGACCTAAAAAAATTAACCGGTTCTTTAGTTAAAGAGCCGGCTAAAAATTTACCGGTTCTTTAGTTAAAGAGCCGGTACCGGTTCTTTAGTTAAAGAGCCGGTACCGGTTCTTTAGCCACGCCGTTAAAATTTACAGGTTTTAACATTAAAAAATATCGAAAAACAATAATAAAAATTGACCCGCCACTTTTCGAATCCAACCAAGCCGGAACCCAGGCTTCGATCGGGAACCTCATTATTCCAGAGTTTATTTAGTAAAAGACGGGGCACAATATTTTTTAGACATGTATATATATGCACTCCTTCTGGTGTTTTTAGACATAAAGAGACTTCTAATCTGTATATCTAACTGAACTTATGCGTTTCTTCCATAAGATATTGGAAATATGCAATTACATTTTATTTAATTATTATGACCAATAAAAATAATACACCCGACTAAATCCAATTAAAATGACGTAACGGAGGAAAAGTTCGCAGAAAAGTTCGGAGGAAAAGTTCGCAGCGGGGGAAATGTTCGCAGAAAAGAATCATAACAAATAAACATGCCGGCCTCCACGACGGCTCGAAGATTTCACCCTTTTAACCTTTTTTTATATCACTTTATGTCTCTTATTATGGGTGACGTGCACTGTCCACTAGAAATGACCATTGGTCGTTTGTAGATGAGTTGGGTTTTACGGTGGCTGTTCTTTTGTTTGTAAAATCTGTTAAAACAGCACGAATGGGACAAATAAAATTTTGATGATGTAAAGTAAATGTATGATAAAGTTTTTCCTTCATTTTTTCACCTGTTTCTGGGGCTTTATAAGGCCAAGGAAAATGACATGACAGTTTCTTGTTCTAGGCATACTCAAAAACACATGTAGGAAAAATTTCACTATTCATTAAATTTCAAAACTAAATTTGTGGAATCAGGTAAAGGGAAAGAGAACATATTATACACCTTATTGTCTTACAATATTGTCCTGTTAACTCACTGACAGAATCAGTATGCAAAAAAGGTTCCAGTAACTCTGTCAAACAAGTATACAAAATACAAAGATAAAATAAGCACCCAACTTTCTCCCCAGGGTCTCTATATACTTTTAACTATGAAAAGCCAGGTTAAGCACATTTTGTACAAAGTCAGACTATTTTTCAAACTATGCTGGGTCATGGGTTTCATCGATCTCTTTCTTTGCTAAAGAACACCTTTTTAGGCAGGGGAAGGATTTTGTGTTGGACAAAGAAAATTGATGCCAAATGTTTATCATGTCAACAAAATGTAAATTTACACAAATAATGACGATTTTGGAAAAAATGAACTTTTTTACTCGGACCTGCAGACACATGGGTGGTGGATGAAAAACTGGTGTAATTTCCCACTGCCTAGAAAGGTGAAAGTGCATGTAATGCTTGATTTTCTTGTGATGAGCTTTTTTAAAATATGCTCTCCTATTGGTACTGTCAGAATGGGTTTTGTTGCTGACGCCATTCTAAGCAGAAAACTTACTTGTACAGATATATAGGCTTTATGAGGCCACTTAATAACGCTGCTTGCACCCTAAACAATATTATGACATGGTTACAGCTACCAAGTTTTGGATTTTGATTTTGAGGCAATTAGAAATTGGAAATGATTAAAATGGTCCATCTCAACATTATTGGTCTATGTCATCTAAACTAAACTAAACTAAATTTCTTCTACATCAAACAAAACTTGATGTATTTTCCATTTGCGTAACTAAATTGATGACACCATCACTGAAGATGACATTAACTGATGGCTATATTTGTTATACTTTACAGTAATCAGAGAAAAAAATTTGCAAATTTTTACCTTTTTTGTGGTGAAAGTTTTTCTCACGAAATTTTGCTAATTTTTTAATTCGTGAAAGTTTATCCAGTAAATTCTAAAGTATTTTCAGCCAATGATTTTCACCTTTTTCAGAAGTTTGCTTTAAGGGGACAAAAAAGATATTATATCAGTTTTATTCTCAAGGAAAAATATTTTTTTGCTCGGATCTATTCCATAAAAAAAAGAAGAATTATCTATATAATCAATAATTATGGTATCTGATTTCTCACCCTGTTTCCCTTCAAGTAGAGGTGAATAACATATTGGTTACAAATGTACCTGCCAATACGACTCGTATCATCAGCCATTAGATTTAATCTTCATTGGAAGTGCGAATCTCACGGTAAAAACTTTAAAGTAGAAATCTTATATGCATACACTTATAACATGAAAGATAAACAAAAGAAGAAGTCCTGAAAAATCTAGGCTTTTAGAACTGTACATACACGCTAGCTCGGCCGTTAGCCTAGTTTTCTATTCATCCAGATTACCCCCAGGCGCGCGTGTTCCACGTCTCTAGCACTGCCCCTCTACCTTGTTGTATATTCGCTACTCACAAACTGTACATTACGTCACTTACCCGAGGCGCAGTGGTGCTCTCAACCAATTAAAATCTCACCATTACAGGTGCCCTTCACCTACCAATTATATTTACCCATGAAATCACGTGACTCAGTCTTCTTTAGCAACGAGAAAGCACATTTTTCCCTCATTGGCCAACAAACAAATCGAGAAAGAAATATATAGAGGTAACCCTTCCGTTATAAACAGACCCTTCAAAATGACCGACCGCTTACGCCAGGTCGGGTTGTTTTGATTCTATCACGGATCAATTTCACTACCCGAGCAGAAAGCGGTATAAGAAACAAGGCCTGTGCGTCTGATGAAGCCCTTGTTTCTTAGGTCATCCCTTTACCCACACAACATCCTTTCTCTACATACGATACTTCGAATCCTCCACTGGAGATTAGGGACACCCAATCAAAAAACAACCCAAAAGAAACCTCGTGTTAATCGGGTCCTGTTAATAGGATTTCATCTTTAAAGTTTGTAACGCCCTTTCCCTTACCTCTTAAGGGATCTCCCCAAAAACGGACTAAAATAAAAACAAGCCATTACAAAATTTCTGTGCAGTAAAGCCGTATTTCTACCAGGCAAATTAAAGGACGAATTTGCTGATGAAATGTATTTGAGCATGCATAATTTCATTTTGTTCGATTTTACTTTTAAAGGGGAATTAAGCCCAAATTTTTTTTCTTCGGAAATATCTTTTACAAACCCTACATATTTTGATGGTATATATAAAAAAAATTGAAATTCTTTGAATTTACATCCCTTTTCTAGCATAAAAGTTGACAACAGTAATCACCATATTAAAGGCGCGTAATCACCCTGTAGGCAACTTTTTTTAGAGGTGCCTATTTTATTGTAAAAATTGAAAGATATACATAAGAAAACATTTCCTGAAAATTTTATTGAAAACTGACAACCAGAACATGTTCAAATGTTTCATTGATTGGAAGAGGGTCATTAATATACCCCGTCCAACCCATGCTAGCATGGAAAACGGACGTTAAGCCGAGAATGATGATGATGATGATGAACAAACTCACCCCAATTTCTCTTCACCTACAGAACCGCCATTGCACTTCATTGCACGAATCATGCGATAATAAATGCACGGCAAAATCGATCACATGGTTGCTGGATTCATGCCATTACAGAAAAAATAATCAATCAGGGAGAGCATCTGCAGCTGTGTTTCCATCGTAATGCTTTTATAAATGTATCCACAAAGTTCCGAACATGATAAATCAGTTAAATCAATCGAAGTTTCTGTGTTATTCTTTATTATTTAAACGTTTTAACTTACTGAAATCAGACTTCTTTGCAACACTGACCACTTGTTGTTGTTGTTTCTGAAGACAGCTTCGCTTCGCTAGCTGTCTTACGTTTTGATTATTTTCCTTTGTTCAAACAGTTAGTCGTTTCCTTATGGAGACAGTATCAGATCTAGACAATTAGAATACCTAAATTTTCAGAATTTCCCCTTTCATGCTCTAAATTTAATTATCTCCATAGTGCTTCAACTATCTTCAACTATCACAATGAGCATTCTCCCCCGTTGGTTTTTTGGCTTATAATATGCAATAATTCCGGTCATGCTAATAAAAAATGAAAGAGCGTGATAAGCATTAATTATCCACGAGGTAATGTTGTGATTTCTTCTTTCTGTTTTGTTTTGTCTGGTCTCCAAAAACAATGGCGAATAGAATAGAAGAAAATTAAATCTAAGTGGAGAAAGTGATACGGATGTTTTTACGCGCGGCCACTTTTTTACAGAACCAAAATTTCTTTCCACTTTTTGATGCCATGTTTTACAAAGAAAAACAAGCCAAAAAGAACGCGTGAACGGAGCCTATCATAATGGCGATTTTATCGAACTCCATCTCAGTGCTCATTTAAAGATAAGGCCGTTTGTTTACCTACGGTTTCACACGAACATTTTGCGACGGCCCGCTTATTAGACGAGAATAAGAGATCAACAAGATCGTTAAATATGGCGGCTGGAAAAAACACACAATAAGTTCAAGATATTGAAGTACCATTATTTCCATTTCTAGTAGGTTTTATATCCTCAAATTTTCAGGAAAGTCATAACTCCATCTGAACTTTGAAATAAATATAAAAAATGTATATGTTAATTTTTTTCGATAAGGGTGATTACGCGCCTTTAAAATCAAAACAATATCTGCGATGGAGATCTATGACGTATTTTACGCTCATTTCAATTTTTTGATCTCTTCGTCTTTTTTAAAGTTGTTTATACAATGTGAACAAACGTAACGATTCAAAAAAAATAACTCTGGTCCGTTGTACTTTATTTCGCTTTTTCGTTGTTGTTATTGTTTGTTTGAAAATGCTAAGTCCCGTTATATATCAACAATTCTTTGAAACCAGTATACTTTCCATTTGGATCAGAAAATTCTTCCCTTATTTTTCGCACAATACAAGCTGGAATCACCACGCGACATCCTTTTCCAAGCCTGTCATAATAATGTACCCAGGCCATGTACTGTCAGTAACTGGTGTACCTCATTTCCGTACAAGGAATCAAAGTTATTGTGTAAACCAGGATAAAATTATTGAAATTATTCATTCATCAAAACTTCTTTGAAAAATTGTTATTTGAGGCACATGGGCTCTTCTCCTTTTTTATATGATATTCAAGGAATGACATTATTTTTAATTTAATTAAATAATCTGCGATGGTGTGTATTTTCATAGCGCGTGGACCTGTAAGATTATAAAGCGAAAAGTGAGAAGATAAGAAGATACGAAGAATGTTTTATTTTGGTGTGACTATGAGAAATATGGTCTTTGAAAATATTTACGAGAAACATGTTTTTTGAAGAAAAACTTACTTATTAGTATATGTGGAGAGTTTATTATATTTTTCTGGTATCGTCGATGTCGTATGCTGACTGTCTCTAACACTGTGCGGTTCAAACATAAAATTTCAAAATCCTTGTGCATCGTGATGCACTTGTTATTATTTAACTTGTCATTCAATAAATTGGAAAATTCTTGGCAACACTTGCATTCCACAAGAGTGAAGGAATTGAAAATAACGCAACATGTACAGGTACACCAATGCAAATTTTCAAGTCTGCTTGAATTCAATTCGTCTTTTTCTTCGCTATCACTAGATTCATAAGTCACTTTTTCAAGTTCTGGTTTGGAGTATTCAGGCTTATTCATGTAACATCCTGTTACTGACATTTCACTAGAGTCACTATTATTCTAGAAATAGGCGAGTCAGAGCAGGAGCTTAAATTTTCCATATCTCGCTGCTTGCGCTCAGCGCGCGCAAGCTTATGCTTCTTCAGCGTAAGATACGTCACGATATAACAGTCTCCAATTTAAATTGGAAATTTAAATGGCGCTTACCGTTTGCTCATAGAAGGGGAAACTTTTATATTAAAATCAATCCAAATAATATTTATTTTTCAAAATTTTAAACAGAATTTGAGAAATGAGCATAATGTTAACCGAAATAATGCTATTTAAGTTTGAGGCTTAATTCCCCTTTAAAAATGCACCTCCTCGAAAAGTAGAAAGAGTTCCTACTTTTTAGTGTTGAAAATTTTGCTGCAATTTAAAAACCAATCAGAACGCAATCATTCATGTTTATTATTGGAAAAACTCATTACAGGAAAGAATTTAAAATAACTGATAGAATGGTATGCACTATTCGGACTCTATTAGTACAGTATATACTCTTAATGAGGGAGTGGGATGAGGCACCTTTGATTCAGTCACGCCATGTGGTGACCATATTGGTTACTATGTCGTCAATTAATTGGATTTTGTAGGATTTTATTTAATTTAGCTGAAAAAATCTCAAACTTTTTCAAAAATTTGTACATGGTACAGTCAAAAACTCATCATCATCATCATCATTCTCGGCTTAACGTCCGTTTTCCATGCTAGCATGGGTTGGACGGGGTATATTAATGACCCTCTTCCAATCTGATCTAGACTGTGTTAGATCTAAACTCAACTTCCTCTGTATCAAGTCTGTCCTTATAACCTCCTGCCAAGTCTTTCTCGGTCTGCCTCTGGGCTTTGCCCCAGGAACTATCAAGCCTCTACACTTTCTTACCCAATTATCCTCCTCCATTCTTTCCAAGTGCCCCAGCCAATTCAATCTTCTTATCTGGATAACATCTTTAATTCTACGGATACTTAGCCTGCTTCTTAGCTCATCTGAACTCTTTCTGTCTCTCAGACTGGCGTTACACATCCACCTAACCATTCTCATATCATTCCTTTCTAAACGGTCAAGATCTTCCTGCTTCACTGCCCATGTCTCACTACCGTACAACATAACACTTCTTACACAGGCCTCATACAACCTACCTTTTACCTCAATTGACAAGACTCTGCTAGTCAACAAAGGAAGTAACTCTCTGAACTTTTTCCAAGCAGAACCTATCCTGCAAGTAACACTTCTTCCAACACCCCCTTCACTGCCCAACATATCACCTAAGTAACAGAAGTTCTCAACTATCTCTAACGAGCCACTGTTGTACATCATTAAAGCTGGAAATACTTCATTCTCTATAATCTCACCCTTGCAACGCTTGCATACAAACTGAATGTCAGCTCTTAACCTTCCACCAATACTACTGCACTTCTTATGTACCCAATGCTTGCAAGTCTGACAAAAAATTGAGTTACTACCAACCCCTTTCCTGCAAACTCCACAAGGCCACTTTCCATACAAGGTCACACTTGGCTGCAATGCTACTAATCATGACTTTAGACTTTGCTGTGTTCAAAAACTAGGATTGAATAATGTTTTGTTTATCTTTAAACCACTCCCACACAAAATTATTAATTTCTTTGTAAGCGGTATTTTTACTGTTTTTATGCTTTCGCTGAGCTGGTTCATTATTTTGGTAACTTTGAAGTATTTCATCTTTATTTTTTAATATGGTTTGTATTTGCGTTTTTCTAACTTCGAACTTGTTTGCTAATTCACATGTTCCTAAACCAGAAGAGTCTAAAGTTTGTAACATCAACTTTTTTCCTTTAAAGTCAGTGTTTTCTTTTTTTTTTATTCACTTAATAAGAAAGAGTCTCAGAAAGAATTTCTCAAAAAAAATTAACAATTTGTCAATAAAACATTTAAAGTTGAAAAAAGTCAAAAATAATGAATGAAGACAGCTTTAAAAAACCCTGATTGGTTTAAAATTTAGTGAAACTAAAAGGATTGGTTTATAAAACAATGTATAACAGAATTGATCCAGCACTAATTTAATTAGCACTGGCGCCTGTCGATTGCTGGTTTTGCATAATGCCTAAATCATTCAAGAAGTCAATAAGAAAAATACTTTCTGACATTAAATCTTAAAAATCTGAATAAAACTCGTGGTGGCATATTAGCAGGCCTATCAATAAGAAAAAAAGGACCTGCGCGATAAATCGCGCGCATCAATAACTTTGTTTGCGCGAGCGATCCTAATATACAGAAATTACGAAAAATTTCGAAAAGATAAAGTCAGGGCAAGATTTAAACGCTAAAGTCCCAAGACTGAAGGTTTAAACAACCTTTATCCATATATCCATTAGGTTGTTCTTTTTCTCTTCTTTGTATTCACATTCGTTTTCTTTCCTGTATCGCTGTGCCAAAGAAGCCAATAATAGTATTCCTAACTAAGAGGTCTAGTAACAAAGTAGCTACGTAGAATGGATAAATTAAAAGCCATAGTTTGAAATCTTCATATTACTCGCTGTGAGTGAAGGTGGCATGAGCGAAGTAGGCTTAAAGTTATAACAAGAGAACGATGTTTTGTAGTGTCGCGACTAGCGTAAGTTGGAGTCTGCTTTTGATTAGTAAAGTATGTTCTATCTAAATCTAAATAAAAAACAAATTATTAGAAAAAAAATTCAGAGTAACAAGTTTGAAAATCAAGATCGCTCAGCTAGCTATTTTTTTTGTAGAACTGGGGGAGCAATTAATCGCTCACTTATTATCTCATTTCTTAGAATTGGGCGCGCGCTCGCCACTTATTGATAGGCCTGTATTAGCTAAACATGTAAATATTCTTTTACAATTAAATATAACGCACTGTGCAAGTTTTGATAAATCTTTCATGTGACGAGAACGGTTTTTCAGAAACAAATAATGTAATCGTGTAGCATGTAAGTGGCAAGTGAGTTGGCTTTATTGAACATTGTGCAGAATATATGGAGTTCCCAACAACAAAATTACCACAAAAAAAGAACGACATACTTCAGCAGTCAGCAATCTTATTTTAGTGGCTATTATATACAGGTTGTGATGCAACTAGGGAGCCAAATTTTGTCATCATCAGATCTCACGCCTCTGAACCGCCTTGCTCATTATCAAAGCGGTATATTGGTTAAAAAATACAGAAGTGTTTATTATTGCTTCTTATAAAAATATGAATAACTTCGAACCCTCAGATTTTCAGGGGCCACGTATTCATAATTAACTTGTTAATAAAAATGTCAAATGAATATTGCTGTATAGGGGGATAAAAACAATAGCTCCTTAAAACACTGCAAAAATATTTTCTCATTCTTTTTTACCTTTTTCTTTCACAATGCATGTACTAAGTTCAGAAAACTATATATATATTGTGTATATTATTGAGAAAAATTTCTACCTTTCTTAGTGATTGACTACTGTAGGTTAACTGTCAAATTTTTTATTATACTTTTTAGGAAAATAAAATATTCTATTGAAAGTACTTCACAAAAATGGGGCAATCTATTGGTCAGCATATTAAAAATGCTATACCATATCACTTGAAAACCAATTTTCAAAAAATACATGTGGAAATTAAAAGGGATCTTTCTGTTGTGAAGAAAGAGTTCTTTTTGGTAAAAGATATTGCATTAATTGATTACAGCTCACTTAGAAGTAAGTTGTTGTTTTATACATACTGGAACGGCTTTATGTCACTAGAAAAGATAAATCAAGATTGCCCTTGTATTTAAGATTCTCATGCCAAATTATTTCAAATTATTGAGTAAAAATGTCTGAATGGCATTTTTTATCTTAAGCGTTCATGGTAACTTTTTTACATCAGATAAAAGTTGCTTTTGTTAAGTGGTAATATACATACACACAGACATAAGATATCTCTATAATAATACAGAGAGTATGTGTGTCTGTGACAGGCAAAGTGGATGTGTTCATTTTCCTTTGATGTAGCCGAAAGAGTTGTGTCTCAAATGTTAAATATTCTGACAGTGTGGGTAAGTTTCCCAAACCTGGGTCCCCTAATCCGTTTTGGAATGAACGGGTTGATGACATCATCAAAAAACCTTCAAACCCCAATATCTTTGCAACCGTTTGTCAAAGATACATGATCCTATACATTTGCTTGATCAGCGTTTCAAGATCTATACGATGCAACAGGTATACAAATTTCTAAAAAATTTTTTTTTACGGTTTTGACGGGCCATTGCTGACGTCCGCATAATTTTTAAAGCCTCATATATTCTTAGGCGTTCATCAAAAGCACATGATCATATACATGTTCTTGATCAGCAGTTTAATCTCTACACAGTAGAGGCAACGTGAAAACAAGGTTCTAATTTTTTTTTGTGTATGGGTTGCTGACGTCATCAAAATTTAAATGACGTTTCTTTTCCATTTTTATCCTGCCTCAGTGGATTTTTCCACGGGATTTATCGACTATACACACAGACATAAGATATCTATGTAATAATACAGAGACTGTGTGTGTGTGTGTGTGTGTCTGTAACAGGCAAAGTGGATTAAATCCTTGCAAATTTTTTTAAAAGCGTCTATAATACATCCCCTATAAAAATGTTCTGTATTTTATAAACGTTTTGTTTACGATTATAATACACCTTTCCCGAATTTTATAAATTAAAATAATTATGACGTCATTCGAAATTTTATAATGGTTCAATGCTCTTCAAATAAGGATAGTCAGATAGAATATTAAATTATCATGACAAAACTGAAGTTTTTAGAGCAATATAATATTCTGGTTGAATTTTATTTAGATTTAAAAAAAAAATTATTTTGAAAGCGAGGCTATTTTTAGAAAGCTCGTCTATATAAAGGGTTTTACCGTAACTTTCAGCTCGCAATTGAGGCACCTAACGAACATAAATATTTACGAAATTAGGTTAACTGTTCTACATCTCGATAAGGAACTTAGGAATGAGAATCATTCTTTGTACGAATCTCTTTAATTGAGTTTGGTATAATTAGGAAATTCGGGACAGGTCTATTGGCTAGAAAAAATCATGTGATAAAACAAAATGATTTCATTAGTTAAGAATTTCATTGCATGCTAATATAAATTTACCGTGACGAGCGCTTTGTTATAAATTATTATACGGGTAAAGTCAAGGGCAATTAACGTTGTTATTATTGTTGTCTAATGTTTTTGAGTGGATTTCTCCAGGGGTTTTCCTTTAAAACGTTTTTTTCAGCCTTCTTAATGAAATTATCAGCAAACCTTTTTGTAATAAGAAGCACAATAAATTTAAAAAAAAAATTAGTGGATTATTCCACGGGTTTAAATACTAGTATAATATAATTCGGACAGTATTTTTGTGTGGCAACCCTGTCATGCAACTATTTACAAAGAAAATTCTATCCCTGTTCTATTGTTACTTAAGCTACGTAGTTATTATATTTAGAAGGATATTTCAAGATGGCTATGTTGTATAGCCGTCACTACAATTCTGTGTTATACGTTGTAGCGGGAAAAAATGTATCCAGTCAAGGTTTAGTATCCTTCCTACATTATTTTTAAAGCTTTCTATTTTTTTGTAGATACAATAGCTGGTTTAAATACAATGTAAGTATCAAATTTTTTTATTTTGAGTAATTTGATGCTTTAGTTCTTTGACAATACAAAAATCATTCTATGTTCTTTTTAAGCTTTTTATGAAAACTTAAAATTGCGAAAATTACTTCTGCGAAATGTTGAAAAGTAGTAAAAAAATTTTCTCAGAATTAAATTTTGCGCAACTCGGCAATTTTGGCTATGTCTACCGCGAAATTAAGTTCCGCGAAAATTTCTTCTCGCAAAAATTTCTTGCCTTAAGGTATTTAAAAATGCATTGGGAATTTTTGTTTTCGTGTCATGTACCCGTAAATTAGCACCAAAATTTACTTCTGTTTAAACTATATTAACATTTTAAAATAAATCAATAAAGCTCGTGGAAAAATCCACTTAGGCAGAAGATCAATAAAAAAAAAATTTCATTTGAATTTTGATGACGTAAGCAATGAACCGTCAATACACTTTTTTTTTCAGAAATTTGTTTGGCTATTGAGTCCATGTTTGTAACAATGGTGCGAGCATGTTTGTAACAATGGTGCGAGCATGTTTGTAACAATGGTGCGAGCATGTTTGTAACAATGGTGCGAGCATGTTTGTAACAATGGTGCGAGCATGTTTGTAAAATTCTAACACATTGTTTTTAGATTAAAGTCGTGCTGTTCTAATAACACCGAAAGAGTGTTATTTGGTCTGCGATCAATGGAAGACGAGGGTGTGTTTTGGAAAGCTTTGGTTAAAATTGTGTGTTTCAAGGTATATATACACTAACATGCTGGTTTTCAAGTAGCATTAAACCGAGCAGTATTTATAGATATTTCATCCATCTTGACTTAATTGGAAGCATGTAGATATTTTGTGTTATCTTCTACTTTCTGTATGTTGTATTATTTTGATCTTTTCATTGCATCTTTTCTTTACAAGTTTGCCTCCAGCTGAAAAATTGTATATAATTAAAATGTATAATTGAATAATTAAAAGGTATAATTGAATAATTAAAATGTATAATTGAATAATTAAAATGTATAATTGAATAATTAAAGTGTATAAGAAATAATCAGGGTGTCCACTCTATCAGGAATGTGAGTCACAAATGGTCAGTGATTCTCAAAATCTTTTCCACATCTCTAGAAAATGTTGGAAATATCAGCATTTTTTTAATTTTAGGATTAATAAGAATTATTTTTTTAAATATTAGCTTAAGATTAAACTTCAGAAGTTTTGTTAAAGGAAAAGGAATAATTTATTATAGTCTGTTTTTTTTTTAATATGTTTGTTAATTTGTATATTTATGGTAGTAAGTATGAATTTTAATTCCAAAATACCTGAAAATATAAGGAAAATGAAAGAAATTTTAGTCAGAAAATGTCAGGTAAATGTCAGAAATGTCAGGAAAATTAGGAGTTAATATCGCGTGGACCTTGCCGTTGTTTATACTGTTTTTGCAGCGTGACGGCAAAAATATTAAAAAACTATTTTTCTGAAAAAAAACGAATCTCCTTATCTCTAGTTCTTTAGAAAGGAAAGTGTTAACACTTGAAAATATTTTTAAAATGGTTAACCTGTTTCAGTTGCAAATTATATGTTTTCCTGTTAATAAAAACTTTATTTAGGTGAACCTTCGTGATAAAACTGTTACGATTACACGTTATATGAACATTCACCAGTTTTGGAGGCTGAGAAGTGAACTTTTAAGAGAAATTTATTACAAAGAACTTTTGGACCAAAATAATGATGGTTTTGAAATTGTACAGCATCCACCACCGCATGATGAAGACGAGGCTGTAAATGAAGAAGATATTACATCACCATTGGTATGAATATCTTTCATTGTAGTAAAAATATAAATTAAACAAAGCTGTCGAATCAATAGATTTCTGCTGACGCTCAATGATCTTGATTTTTTCATCAATTTAAATGCTGGGTAAATTTCATGAATTATAAAAATTATAATTTAGTCTATTCCAGTTGGACAGCAACAATAATTTTTTTCTGAGGTTATGCTAGAGTGTAAACAGCAATAAAACTAAACTCTTTTTGACGTCAGTAATAGTTAACCTATTTTTGAACGTTCAAACGTAACAAATGTATAGATACCGTATTTCTCCGCGTATAAGCTCTGAGCTTATCTGATTTCGTAATAAAGATTATATACGCGGGGGAGGAGCTTATAGTCATGAAATACGGTATTATTTAAATATTTTGAGGATGAAATAAGCTTTTTTAAAAAGGCTAGTTAAACAACATTTAACGAAAGCTGAACAACATAAACTTCATTTTACGCTTAGAAATCTATTTAAATCTGCTGTAAAAAAGGCTATTTTAATAATATTATTAAAAAGCTAAAAGTGGAGGATAGACTAGGATTCAGAAAAATGTAAGGAAAATTTTTAAATAACAGATATCCTGCCAAACCAGCCCAAAATTTGAAATTCACGCTTCTGCATCGGAAAATGTTGGATAGAATTTCGTTCTGGAACAAACTTCATACAATTATACAACATGATTTTTTATACTTTTGAAATTGTTTAAACCAATCCACCATTTCATCCAACATGGTAAAAATCGAATGTTGGATGAAATATGACTCGTTTGCTCCACAAATGTAAGCTGAGAAGCATGTATGGATGTATGTATGTATGTATGTATGTATGATCTTTTTAATTTTCGTCATACTTTGTAGAATGTTCCTGTACAACTTTCAGTATCTACGATTTTAGAAAGGTATATTATATTTTTAACGTCTTTCCAATCAAAGTATTAAATTTTTTATGTGTATTTTGTTTGATAAAAAAATCATTTAGGTAACTTGAGTGCAAGAGTCTTAAAAAATAATTAGAATGCGACTGTAAAAGCTATAGGAAATTTTTAATGAAGCAATTCTGGTTTTACGTAAAACTTCAGCACCTTAATCAATCGGCTAAATCACCGAGCTATGTGGCCTTTTTTAAAACAATAAGACAGTCACAACAGCTAAATTACTGAATACATACCTTAAGGAAAGAAATTTTTGCGACCAGAAATTTCGCGGAATATATCTTTACAAATTGTGTTCCTGAAAATAGTAATTTTCGCGAATCAATGGTAAAAAAATAATTTCTCGAATTTAAAATAGAAAGCAAATTGCATAGGAGATATTTTTGCGATTTGAGTTAACTATAATAATTTTGTTAGAGTTGATTAAGACTTTGAAATGGAACAGCCACGATTATTGATTCTTCAAAAATTATTTTATCCCCACCCCCTTACTACTTAAAACTTTTTGTTTTTGTTTTACAAAGAAATTTAGAAATATAATTTGTGCTTAACATTTTTCCATTTTGAAAAAAAAAAATCGCGGAATTTATTTTCGCGAATTGCTAATTTCACTTAAACTTCGCAGCAGATTTTTTTGCGAATTTCCAGCTTCAATTTAATTTCGCCAAATCATGAGATACAACTCACGAATCGTCCATTTAAATTCTATTCAAATTTCTATTGAAAGCGGTATCCTTTGAAACTACTCTTTTGTGCTTAATTGTAGGGGGGGTCAAATTGCACTTTTTCGAATTTTTCACCCCTAAAATCATTTTATAATGACCCCCCCATTTTATGGAAATTTGAGAATGAGACCCACCTCCTCATTTTATTATCACCCCCCATAATAAGTTTTTTGGATATCACAAAGCAGCATCTTTTCTTATAATCAAAACACAACTCTCTTTTGGAACAAATCTCAAGAACAAATACTATTTACAGATTAAAAATAACAAATATCAACAAAATGTCAGCACAGTTTATTCCTTAAACATGTCAAAAGCATTGTTATCTTTATTTTTAGTTGTTTCACTAGTGTTAGTTTATTTATAGTTAGTCGTTTTATCCCCCCCCCCCCCCCTCCCCCCATTTTACAGAAAATTTCGTAATACCCCCTTAGGTCATTATATTATGACCCCCCCACTTTAATAAATTTTCCCCGGAGTACCCACCCCCCTGCTTATTCGAATTGCAAAGTTCACTGGATATACACAGATTTGCGGCACACTTTCGTTTGTTTACGTTTTTGAAAAGTCATTCAAATACATATTCCCTGAAGGCTGACGTCTAAGTGGCTTCTGAATTTTACTAGCCAATCATCTTTAGAGGATATTTAAACATTAAAAGCACATAAATATGTGTTGTAAAAATTGACTTAAAACATATGAAATAAATGCGCCGTTGTACTCACGACATAATTAATGTTTAAGAAAACATCTCTGAAAGTCGATCCATTGATGTTTTCACAGTTTATAGGCTTTTATTCATGACATACTTTCAAGAAAAATGTTTGTAAAAAACGCGGGCAAGAGCCATTATGAATAATTTGATTTGCAGAAATTCTTTTGTTTCATTTCTGTATGCTAAAGATTTGTTTATTTAAGATCTCTTATCGTAAGAAAAAAAGCATGATTTTTAGAAAGCATCTAAAATTAACGTGTATTAGTTAGCCTAGAAGAATAAGATAATAAATGTGAAATGTTTAATGTGAACATAGAGTGAAGGAAGAACAGTTTTTATAGAATGATGTACTTAATGAGGTTGCAATGAAAATTCAAAATATGTATTTTTGTTGACATTTTGAGACCGTGTGATTGAATATCTAAAAGGCGAACTTATTTTTTGTTATTTATTTGGCTTTTGTAAAGACTGCGATAGTAGTTTTTGTGAGCTACTGCGCCATAATTTCCCAGTCGTTCTCACAATTTTTCTTATGTGGAATTAAAAATATTTTGTTTATAAAGTATTTTTTTTAAATTTAGCTACAAACATCTGCACACAACACTTGGCGACTCTTTGAATAAATTAAATTGAATGACAGTTGGTCCGAATTGGCTAATCACAATTCGTTTTTAAACAATCAAACTAACTTCCCGCGGGTAAATTTAAAGATGAGTTCGTTCTCATTGAATGCGGCACCTGTTTTTGCATCACGCATGATTTGTTCTTTTATACCTCCATGGCGAAATCGACCCAAATTTACGAAAATTTCTTTTCTTAAGGTACTACTTCATTGTCAGAAATTTCCGCATTTTTTTCGAAAATTCGCGAAATTAGATTCTGTAAAATATCAGGGTTTTTCGCAAACCGCAAATCTGAAATTATACAACTTACTTTTCATTTCCAGCGAAGTTTAATTTTTGACTGTCCCTGACAATAATTCCAATACAATAAAGTAGCTACAATTTTTAGAATCTCTATTTCTATAGTGTCTCCTTGGATTCTGTTTTTATTTTGCTTCAGAGTGAACCAAGTTGGCAATAGTATCGAACAAGACGAGTGTTTGATTTGTATGGACAGTAAAGTAGAAGTGTCGTTGCCGTGCGCTCATAGTTACTGTGCGAAATGCATCAGCCAGTGGTATGAATTTATTATTTTTGTGCGGTTTAGGAAAAGAAGATATTTATACATCAGAAAATACTTTTTACTTTTCTTAGAACGTCAATTCATTTTGTTCAAAAGTACATTTCTTGACAATATATTGAGACGTTCTATTCTATATACAGAAGAGAATTTCCCGAGATTTCTCGCACAATGTTAGGCACACGCCCTTAAACTTATTTTGAGACTTAGAATCTAGTTTAGATTAGATAAAAAAAACTTAACCCGTCCTCATTGTTTCTGCCGTCTCTCAAATTATCAGCCCTTCACGGGCCCTATTGTGAATGCTTTTGTAAGACAAACGCATTGACAGTTGCGACTAGCGCGTCTTAACCGGCCGCACTGGTTGCGGAGTAATACCCGGTTGATGCTGTGTACTCATTTCAACCAAAGAGCTGTCGATTGTCACAAATTTTGTCCAAAATTTTAACATTCACCAGAGAGAATTGGGATATGCAGAACTTATTTTGCGTATTTTAAAATCACTTGAAAGATGTTGTATATGTTGTTTTTTATGTTGTTATAGTTTCGTCTGCAAATAAGGTAAAAACATTGCATTCCAAGCAACTCCATTCCAATACATTTTCTGCCGCCAACATTTTTGCAGAAATAAGTGCGAGTAAGATTATCAGAATGACCTTGGAATGACTACTTCAAATGTTCCCCAATTGATTTATATTTGGTCATTGATGAACTAGTTGAAAATTCCAACATTCACTAACTCTTTTACAGTTCGAATTATTAAAGTTATATTTTGTTTAGTAGTTTTCAAGCTCCAACTACTTCTTTAACTTTTCAGGAACATTGAAAGTCCTACATGCCCAACATGTCGTGAACAAATTAAAACGGCTGATGAGTTTTGGGAGATTGCTGACATGCCCAACGTGGATCAGATGAACAAACATTTGTTAGAAATAGCTACAGGTACATAGAGACGTCACAGGGAATTATTTTGATAAAAATAGAAAGTATTTTTACTAGTTATCGGCGGCCTTAACATCTTAAAAGAAAACGGCAATGCCAGGTAAGTGTGATCATACGCTTAGTGTGAACATACTTGCTGGTGTACTTATAGACTATCCTCGACGGAAAATGTACATATTGATTGTGTTATAAATTTTTTATAAAAATATTTATACATTGCAGCATACATATTTAGCTGTGTACAGTTTGTGATTTTTACGCACAAATATCTTTCTATCAACCTTATCTCCAGTCAACATCAAAGTTATTTAAAACAAATATTTTTGTAATTTAGAAAAGCTGCATTGTTTAATTGGCATCAAAATTTAGATAAAAATTTCCATCAGAAACCAAAAGATAGAAAGAGATACATATTTACATTACACGACTACAATAATATAAAAAATGATAAGAACACTAGAAATTTTAAGAGTGCTGCCACTTTTTAGAAAATTTACATCGCATTTGGACTTTTTTAAATGTGCTGCTAGCCCCCTTAAAACATTCAGTGATTTTTATAATAATGATCTATGGGAAGCTCCTAATATTCCTGGACGACTTTCTCTCTGTTTTTTTTTTTATTTCTTTCTGTCTCTTTTTTACTCTTCCTTCCTTGTGCTCCCCCCCCCCCCCCCGACAAGACAAGAGTGGCCAAATTTTTCGAAATGTTTTTGAATACTTACACTTGAATACCTCTGTAGAATGTGTTAAGTATTTTTTGCTGTATAAAGAAAAGTGATTGACAAAAACGTAAACAAGAATTTATAACAAAATGGACGATAGTGACGAAATTTTCTCTATGTGACGAATAATTTTGTTCGATAAGATATTTCGCAAATCTTTAATTTCACAATTTTAATAAAATTGTAGGCATTGGCAATGTTTTATTTATTATTTTCTGTAGTAAAAAAAAAATGCTTGCGAAAAAGCGTTTGTTACAGTTTAAATACACACAACCTTTTTTCACAAATACCAGCAATTTCTTTGATACTTCACGAAGATTTCCGCAGATGGTCGATCAGAAGTATGCTTATTTTTCGGACAAGGATTGAATTTTATTATTTTTGTTATTTTTAGCATTCTTTTTTACACTCTGTTTTATGCGTGTATCAATTTTAATTTTTTAATGTTATCTAAGTTTTCAATAGAATACCGGCCTAAATATAGCTCCCCAAATGAAGTTATATCTAAAGCTCGGGTTCTTTTTACACATTTCTCTGAAAAATATGGCCCAACTCGCGAAAATAAGTTACCTCTTATACCCTGGATCTACTAACTAGCTTACAGGCTAATATCAGTCCTCCCTGATGATAAATTGGAGAATTGTAAAGGTATGAAAAATTAGGTCGACATTTGTCGTTAGAACCAATTTCTATAGGAATAGTTTGTAGCAACACATCTTACCTTAGATTTGCCCACCCATCGTCTTTGTCAATTCTCTCCGCATGTGGAGTTAGCTCGTTTTGACAGAAACTATATATTGTTTCACGAAATTTAGACTCGTCTTTAGTTAATCCGTGTAACTTATCGTCAACACCAACTGAAAAATATTGTATACGAAGGTTAATTATAGGCGAAAAATATTTATATTGACGACTCCGAATTATTCTGTAATAAGCGGCCATTATTGTTGTTGTAGTTTCTAACGCGTCCGCATAAATTCTTTACTGACAACTTCGTTACCAAAGCCAATCTTAAATCGTTTATGCATTGGGACTACTACGATAACTAAAATTTACAATCTTTTTTATTATAAGTGTTTTTCTATGCGCATATTCTTGCGGTCGGATTCGCGTCATAATCCTGGTTGAACCAATCAAGGGCCAGTATTCAGATTAAGCAGCCATTATGAAATGGTGTACAAATGCCGTAATCGTAATGTTTTTGTGGTGAAACCTTCATAAATACAATACTGGATTTTTCAAGGAATTCTTTTTTTTTTTTAGTCAAATCTTTAATATGTTTTAGATACTGCTTAATTTTTGCCATTTCGGGACATTTTAACGCCGTTTTACTTGTAAATTCTGTTTAATTAAGATTTCTACTGTGAAGGTTTGACCGTGAAAAGTCCACTTTGTACCTCACCGGAGAGCAACGAAGGAGAACATTCCGACCGCACGTTAAGTTTTCGCGGGATGACAAAAAACCCTGATGGAAATGTTTGTAACTTTTTGCATCAAACAAGGTTCAAACAACTATTCTTTACAGGGCTTGAAAGGATTAAACATCGTTGAGTTATTTAATTTTCTTCGAACTTCTTTAACAGACGTGAATTATTTGAATTTTGATTAAAAAAAACTTTGTAGCTTTATATTTGAAATTTGATTTTAAACTTGCTACTTTGTCTTTTTGAGCGGGAATGAATTAAGAAACGTGAAAAAACTACATATATAAATTCTATCAATGAAAATAGCACACTTGAGACACGAACATAACACACAAGTTAATTACGCAATACACCATAAAAGAACAATGAAACATGCACGTAACATACATATTGAACACGAAACGAACGTATAGTATCATATATAACACGAAATCAACACAAATCCAGTGTTAACTGTACATTGCCCCCAGACAAATGAAAAATTTTGATTGATAATTGATATCGATAATGAATATTTTGATATTTGTCTTAATTAATATCATTTAACATCGCTTTTGCTTTCAACGCAGCTTCATGCAATTCAGTTTGTATGTCCAATTCGTCAACGTGATAAATAACGATTAATTCTCTGACAGCTCGTCTTGTTACTCGATTAGTCGATTTACTTGAGTTTCGATATCTAACAACAACAGTTCTTATACGACCATCGTTTCCAAATTCGACATCAACTACTAAACCAGACATATTTTGTCCTGACAAATTTTGTCGCCAATTTTGATATTAAGATCGTTTCGAAACCATTTTGGTTGTTTCATTAGTTTATGTACATAGGTTATTAACCAACATTCGAACCATGCATTGAATATCTTACGGTTTTGATCAATAAATTTCCAAGGCTTATCAGTTAAGGCAATAGGACCAACTGGTGACCTATCATTGTTGCGGCCGAGGCGTAAACGATTAGGTGTTATTAGATCAGCATTTTCAAAATCAGCTGTGACATCTCTAATAGCTAATGGGAGATCATTAATACAATTGGCTATTTCTGTACCCAGAGTCTCCCACTGGAGTACAGAAAGTCTCTCATTTGAATTTGATTTTAATATAGATTCCTTAACTTGTTTAATTTTTCTTTCGACTTTACCATGCATAAAGTGTCCCCCAACTGGGCATGTCTCGAATTTAATTTCCATTTCTTTGTGAAGTCTACCCTTTAAATCCATAAACGTGATTTTCATGTTTTTGCATCCACTCACTAATTGGCTTCCTTCGTCTGGTAAAAGGATTTTTGGATATCCAACCTCACATGAAAACCGAATAAACGCTTGGATGAAACCAGAGATAGAGAAATGTTCCTTCTAGCACAGCCCTAAAACGCACACGCGCACACACGGCCAAACACAACAATGCTATGCTTAGTCATGCAGTTCAAGGTAAAGTCCCTATAATGCTATGCTTAGTCATGCAGTTCAAGGTAAAGTCCCTATTATACTGTGCTTAGTCATGCATATCAAAATTATACAAAAATGAGTAAAAAATTTCTAGCACACATTGTTGTAAATTCCCCCCACATTTGATGACGTCATCAAAAAATCAATGCACGCGTAGTAAAGACGTGAATAACTGTGTTAGTTGAGCAAAAATGAAATCCTCTGACAAAATAAAATCCATACAATAAAGAATGAACACGAATACCCAACCTCGTCCCCAGGACCTCAAGCGAAAAGAGGTCCTGGGGACGAGGTTGCACGAATACCGTGAAACAATTACGAGATATCGCTAAAAGCCGTGGACTTACGGGGTATTATAGGCTACGCAAGGCTGAATTGATTTCTTTATTGGAGGAAGATGATATTTTTAGGAACACATTCAACAAGGCTGTTGAGGAGAAGCCCTATGCGCTCGCGTTTGTGCCGGATCAATTCAAGACCCAGGACATGTGCAACGAAGCCGTTGAAAAGGATTTCGAGATGTTCGTGTATGTCCCGGACCGGTTCAAGACGCAGGACATGTGCAACAGGGCCGTTGAGGAGGATCTCCATCTGTTCGAGTATGTCCCCAACAAAATCAAGACGCAAGACATGTGCAACAAGGCTGTTGAGGAGGATTCCTACCTGTTCAGGCACGTGCCGGATCAATTCGAGACGCAAGACATGTGCAACAAGGTCGTTGAACGCAATCCCCTTATGTTCAAGTATATCTACGACCATTTCAAGACGGAGCATATGTGCAACATGGCTGTTGAAAGGGAGCCCATGATGCTCGGCTATGTACCGGGCCAGTTCATGGCGCAGGAGATGTGCAGCAAAGCTGTTGAAAAAGATCCCTGGGCACTCATGTACGTGCCGGATCAATTCAAGACTCAAGACATGTGTAATAGGGCCATTGAAAGGTCTGCCTACCTATTCGAATGTGTACCGGATTGGTTTGTTAGTAATGAGATGTTAGCGAATAGGAAAAGCAAACTTAAATGGCGAAGAGCCTATCGCCAAAGGAAAGCGGACAAGGCTAGAATTAAGGAGGAGTTAGCTCCAGTAGCCTAGCATCCCGATAGGGTCATCGATTGGTGCTTTTCAGGGGATGAAAAGGCAGACCTTGAAAAATTGTGGGGGTTGGCTTGAGGCCAAGGCTATCTTACAACATGGTTGTAAGATACTACTAATAAATGTGCATTAACTGTAAATCAAGGGTAGATATATTTGGAACTGCAGTGGTCATGACATTTATAGCTGGTATTGGTATCTCCCTGCCACTAATGGCGTTGGCCATGGTACAAGAA
The DNA here is from genome assembly GCA_030067915.1 of Hydractinia echinata. Taxonomy (NCBI): domain Eukaryota; kingdom Metazoa; phylum Cnidaria; class Hydrozoa; order Anthoathecata; family Hydractiniidae; genus Hydractinia; species Hydractinia echinata. The sequence continues at coordinate 107,750 of JASGCC010000298.1, read as the reverse complement.
TCAGAGAAAGAGAAGTATAATAAGCGGAGGATTCAAGACCTATGGGATCGCCTTAATGACCTAGAATCATAAAATAAATGGAACAATGTAAGGACTGTGAGCGGGTACTCGATGCATATGACAGGTGCGCCTGTGGTCGGAGGTTTGAGGTAAATAGTAAAATGTTATGCTGGTATTGCTATCAGGAATATATAATATATAACGGGGGTGGCTGCGTATGTACAATGACAAGCAATCCCCTGAAGTCGTTTGAATTACAATAAACAAGATGCTACAATTTGAAGAAGAAATTGTCAACCCTAAATTATTCTACTCATTTGCTGCTACTTTTACTGACATCAACGATATCAACGTGGACTACCTGACAGTGTCGGATCCCATTCCTGCCAATGGGGGTAAGGATCAACGATATATCGTGGGGTACCATACACGAGACCTCGTGGTATCCCTGAGAGTAAAGACACCTAAAATATGGTCCCCGAATGGAGTGACCCGGTACAACGCCAATGCTGTACCAGCGATTAGTCTTGATTTCGAAGAGTATCCCGACTGGGTTGCGAAGTATCGCCAAATATGGGACAAGATATCCGAGTTGATTTCTGAGCAATTGACGACGGAGCCTGTGAAAAAGGACCGTTACGTGAACGCCAAGCTCAAATACTACAAGGACGTCATCACGACTAAATTCCATGGTATGCCGGTACCCTACGATGGGCCCTGCCAAGCCAGTGCCATTCTGGCTATTTCATCGGTATATGTGCAAGGTAAAAACTACTACCCCCAGGTACATATTACGGAATGTCGATATAAGGACTTCAAAAAAGAATGGTTGCTGAGTGAGGATTAGAAAAACCCATATATTTTATAGGTCCTGTATGACCTATAAAATATATTAAATTAAGGCCTATACTCAGGCGGGGATTCTAGGTAGTGCTTACATACTGCGCAGGTCGAACGTTTTTTAAAATTTCATCATGTGCCTGCTGCCTCCCCTCCTCACGGCCTTTCGCAATTAGCTGAGCACGCTCCTGTTCATTGATGGCGTTAACGATCTGCCTAACACGTTGACGTATCTGTTCCTTTAGCAGCATATACCTCTTATGTTCCTGTGTTATGAGGGTGAACTCATTGTCGCTGATGAATCCGTTCTCAATTGCTTTTGAGATAAGATCAGTGATGGAATTCAGCTTCGTCTCCGCAAGTAGCCTTATAGTCTCATGCTTTTTGGATTTCACACCCAACCTCTTCCCGGCGTTCCGCAGACCGGCCTGCCCTATTCCCATCGCTATCGTAATACCCCCCATCGCGATACAGAGCGGAGCCCCTAGGCCTGTGGCTAACGCCCCAATCCCAATGCCCGAGGTGATAATGCTAATACTCAACAGTCCATGATCACAATACCTCACCCAGGTCCCATGCATCTTGAACTTCTTTGTGAGTCTGTTCCTCTCCCTGATCTCATCCCGCAGGTACTTTTTAATCTCTCCAATCTTCCCAAGCCTATACTTTTGGCTTTCCTCGGGTATATCAGCACCTTGTGCAGGTGCACTCGGCAAGCTAGGATACAATTTCGTTATATCAGCCATTTATTTTATCAGCAAATGCATCGTTAATCCAGTGAACGAGACATTTTTGTCGTGGTGAAATTCGTCTGTTAACATGAACTCGAGGCGATCCGTGGAGCCCTTCAGACCTTTTAGACCTTTTGCCATCTAACAGGCAGTCGTCCTCATCCAACTGAGGGCAAACGAGTCGTAGCCGAATGTAAACGTCAGTCTTATATTCTGCATCATAGTCACCCTTCTGATAGTACTTATTAGTGGGATCGTATGTAAATCCTAGGAGTTCATGCAGTTGTCGATTAAACACCACCGTGTACCCGTCACTGACACGGAGCCTACAGAGTCCATTTTTCAGGACAAACAGTTTAATCTTGTCCTCTGCCTGGCTATTCACAATAGCCACCAAATCCTCGATCCTATACAGACCGGCCATAATCCGTATTCTGGTCTCCCTCTGATCAGGCCCGACTTTACGGATGGTAAAGTCGTTGTTGTTATAAATATTCAGCCACTCGGCTCGGATAGTGATGGATTTCAGAGCAATTCTCGTGTCCTGCCCCAGGTAATCTTCAAATATCGTAGGTTTTTTGATATCAGTAATGTAGAGCTGCTTCATCGTTTTGTTTATAACAAATGAACATGTATTCATACAACCCCAAGGCAAAGTACAAATCCAACATGGGGGAATGGCCTCTTGATGTAACCAACTTGGAGCATCAGGACCTGTACGTGTCTACAGAATCACACATTTCCGTGGTATTCCCCGAGTTTACCAAATACCCCATAAAAGTACCAACTAATCTGCTGAATGACCCTGTCAGAATGGGATGGAAGGGACAAGCACTGGACTACTGGAACATTCAGGTTAATTTTGCTACCCATTGCTCAAGCACCGCATTAGGCATCTCTGCCAAGCACCTAACAGGCTCCGTACCCCTTGTCAACGCCATCTTTAAATTCCATGTCTATTACCACATGCGTCGTATCCTGGCCAGGATGAAAGTGCCAATGCCTTATAATGATGGTTTTTCACAGTACAAAAACCCCTACTCAACCTCCGGGTACGCACAAGTATGTCGTGAGTATGGTGCAGATCCCAATAGCCTGTACAAATTCAAAGCAGTCATGTCCTCATTGACAAATGGTAGATGGTGGCCACAGGTTGATGGTGATTGGGCCAAATTCATCCTACCAACAAGTCAGGGCTTGACGTCAGAGGGTTTGACCAAGCTAAGTGAAAGTATTTGAGTCTACGTGGTCTTGTTGCTTGGGTCGCAGGCAGGGGCCAAGGCATCCCTACTCGGGTCTGGTGCGGACAACTACACAGCAAGACAGATTTTGATGCAAAAATTTGAAGCCATGGTGCAACGTCAGGAAAATGTAGGGCATGACATCACGGAATTCCAGAAGGTGTTGCAATATGCCCGAACTCCGGTAAATTTCGCCGTCATGCCCAGCGTATACATGCTGCCCTCTGATATGAACTTGCGTATTAGCAAAATCGAGGGGTACAATAACAACATTTTGATCGCACCTGCCAATGTAAATGTGGAGGCCCAGGTTGATGTGAATAGTGTGAAGCCTATTGCGAAGCCTATGGGGAGGGCTATCAAACCACCCCCGAAGCATACCACGCCTCCTATACATACCCCTGATCATACTATACAGGATATACCACCTATGCCTCCCAAACATACTACACCCCCTAAGCATATTACCAAAACACCTATACATAGGGAGGTGAAAGCCACACCACGCATCACCCTTGTGGGAGGAGGGGCCCCAAACCCACCACTTATAGAAGGTCAAAATCAACATGAGGATACCAAGGCCACCTTGATCACAGCAGGGGTATGCCTCATCATTGCCTATATATGGCTTAAATAGATCAAACTTTCCTCCTTCCAACATAGACCACAGCAAAACCAGCGGCAGGTGCGATTGCCATGTACAGATGCTTGGCCGCATATTCGACAATGGTTGCCGCTACTCTGAGAAAGAATGAGACAACCGTACCCATGATGCCAGGCAAGGCAGCACCCGCCTTACCTGCCAGATATTTGAGGAAGTTTCCAAGCCTTTCAAGCTGCTTCTCTACAAACCCTTTTCCACCACCCGCCGCGGCACTTCCTCCTGCGGCACCTACCGCGGTAGAACCTCCCATAACTGATAGTATAATAGTGGAAACCAACAGTCCAATAGCCGACACTATGCTTGCTATGGTCAAACCCTGTTCCCTAAACAGTATTTTAAGTTTTTCAAGCAAGGGCATGTCATCCCCGGCGATTTTCATCAACTCGGCCTTGATATTCCTCAGATGCTTAAAAATCTCGGAGGAAAGTAGGCCGTGTCTATTCAGTACAACCTTTCTATCCTTCTTCTATTTATCAATATCCTTCTCAAGATCGGCGATATCCTTATCCCTTTTCACCCCAGCCTTCTGCTTCTTAAGTTCTTTCACCCTAGCCTCTTTTGTCTTGATTTCGCTATCATATTTAATAATATCACCCTTCAATTTTTTAATGTTATCCTGTAGGTTTTGAATTTCGAGCTTTATCTTTCTCATATCAATGTCCTCGTTGGCAGCGTCGTCGATGCCAACAAACGAAGTATCGATAAAACCCTGCACATCATATGCAAAATTTTGAATATTATCCATTGTTTCCATCTGGATTATCTCACCCTCCTCCTTCCCTTCACCCTTATTCAACACAAGGACATCAGCTTCATTCGCGAGGTTCTGAGCCCTTGCCTTACCCCCTTTGTTGGGCGTGGTTATATATTTCTTAAAACCCATGTCTCGCACGAATTCTGCATCCAAATTTTTTAAAATGGTCCCGGCAGCTAGTAAACCAATACCCCTCTTTTTATATATTAAATCACTAATATTTACACCCCTGTAAAAAAGACGATCCCCTTCCAACCGAAAATTCTCATAGGGGATCACATGGACGGGCCCAACCCTACTATCCATACTAATTTGCTTGTACAGATCATCGACCTTCATTTGTACTAGCGTCTTGCCCGTATCAATACCCGTAGCCGTGGTGTCTCCATGCTGTTGTTGTCCTGACGTTGATGGAAGTTGCTGCGTTGATGGAAGTTTTGACGTATCATCGGGCCTATCATCCCTTCCGCCACCCTCCTCCTCAAGATCATCCTCATGCGTAAATAATGGATTATCAGTCATTTATTAGAAGATTTCCACTATATAATAAACATGAGTACATTCGGAACGCCCCTGGATCCCTACGCGGAAACGAAGCAGCTCTTTGGTATCAAAGGCAGGAGGCAGCGAGTTCAGATAAGCCATATACCTTCAACCATCAATCAAAATGAGGACTTGTGCGTGGATATCCCAAATATGTCCCAGAACGATGTCATCTTTCCGGGGAGTCTCAAACTACTGTTTGACCTGACGCTGACGGGGACCAATACGAAGCGTACCCTAGTTAGCAACAATGGCAAAAGTCTGGTGCGAAATTTACGTATTACCCTGAATGGTAACGAGGTACAGAACATCAGCGATTTCAGCACCTTGGCGTTGTACCGGGACTTATGGCTACCCAAATTCGATCGTGAAAACAACCTCATCCTAGAGGGAATCAACCCCAACGATGGTACCATCAGAGCCCTGCAGGTCAAGGCTACCGAGTACGTCGGGACAGATGAGGAAAAAGCCATCGCTGCGGCCTATAGTAACACCTTCTGTATCCCTTTGGGCAAAATGTTTGAGTTGACGAGGGATCTCCCTTTTTACCAGGCAGGGCTCCATGACAGATTGCAGTTTGTCCTACATTTTGCCCTACATAGCGACGTGATCAAAGATGGAGGGACAACAGCCGTGGGATCTACGGCAGCCAAGGCAGCCGACGCCGCATATAAAATCACTAATATCAAGCTTGAATTTGACAAGAACACTCATGAAGGCCTAGCGAGTGCTATGATGTCGCGGTATGCAAGACTCGCTTTGCCCTACGAACGGATCCTAAGAAGCAAGGTAGTCACGATGAAAAAGGCTGATACTTCATACAACCTCCAAATCGACACGCCCGCAAAGAGCCTCAAAGGTGTATTGTTACTCTTTGTGGACCCCTCAAAAGTGAAGGCCTATTCAGGCATCAACGAGGTCTTCTATAACCCCAAGATAGAGAAGATAAGTGTCACGGTGGAAGGTGAGCCCAATGAGTTATACTCACATGCCATGCTCCCCAAAGACCACCTCGAGCAAGTCGTGAACCTTTTCGGTAGCCATGGCTCGAATGTGGCAATTGGCCAATTCTTTAATGAACGGTACGCCCTTTTCCTCGACTTCAGAGCCAGCCCTGATTATACCCTACATGGCTCTGGAAGACCTCTACAAAGGCTTAGTGATGGTATTACTCTCCACATGACCAAGAAAGCCGACGGAACCGGGGATATACGGTGTTATGTTTACTTGCTGATGGACGCCCAGCTGAACATCCTAGACGGGCGCTTCCACTCTGTAGAGTACTAAAATAAAGCATGGCAACGATTGCTGTCATCGTAGCAGGCGCTGCCATAAACGCCCTGGCATTCAGCGGTACAAACTTCCTATTTAGCAAACTATCAGGACACGGAGAAGCGGAGCGGAAAAGGCATGACGAAGCTATGGAAAAGCTCAATGATGCCCAGGCTCAATGGATACGGAACCGGCAAGCCAAGCTTGACTGGTTTGCTGAGCAACGGGAAATGCAGATAAAGGCCGGTAAGAGTCTTCGCGAGTTGGATGACGACATGTACAAATTCTATATCACCTCGAACGAGAAGGCCCCGCAATTGTCTGACTATTATACACCCTCCAAATCCCAACAAGACGGTGAACTCACATTCATCCTTGGCTCCCTATCACTGCTAGGCCTCATAGCCTACAAGTATTTGTAGGAACGTTTTTGATATATAATAAAGACATGTCAGAAAAATCACCACATATCGTTACCGATGAGGAGGCGGAGAAATTAAGCCAAATTTACTATACCCCAGAACATGTGTGGACCGGACGCAAGGCTATCAAATTACTCGCGAAGGAGAGCGGCCTATCCAAAAAGCTAGTAACCTACTGGCTTTCTCGTCAACTGTTGTGGCTACGGCATATCAAAGGCCCGAAGCGTATTGATTACCCTCATTTCACCATTACAAGACCGAACGAAATGCATCAGTTTGATCTGTTGTATATGCCGCATGACAAGCTATATGGAAGCACCTACAAATACATCCTGACAGGTATTGACGTGGCTTCAAGGTACAAGGTAGCGAGACCCCTGCAAACCAAGAAGGCTAGCGAGATCGCGGACATGATCAAAGATATCTACAAAGCGGGACCTTTACACTACCTAAAAACCTTCCGGTGTGACAATGGTTCTGAGTTCAAGTGAGATGTAACAAAATTGCTAGAAGGTAAAGGGGTGGAAATGAAACGGGCTACCACCAAATATCACCACACGTTCACGGCCTTTGTAGAGAGCTACAACAAGGTACTTGCTGAAAGGCTATTTAAACCTCAAGATGCGCAGGAGTTGGTCTCTGGGGATAATAGTACCATTTGGGTTAAAAACTTGTACACTATCGTGAAAGGCCTCAACAATACCAAGACTGCCATGATTAAGATGAAGCCTAGCAAGGCTATGAAGATGGATGAAGTACCGCTTGCAAAAAGCGAAGAATACCCCGAAGAAAAACCCTTACCAGAGGACGGGTTGTACCTCTATCTGTTACAACCGGGGGAAGAACATGGGACTCGAAAAGACGCGCCACCGACGCCTTTTGGAGCAGGAAAATGTATAGGTTGAATCGTATAGTAGCGGGTAGCCGTGTTTTATACTATTTGAAGGAAGGTCCCGAGAGAGGCCTCGTTTCAGGGGAACTCATGCAGGTACCGGAGGACGTTCAGGTACCTCCGGAGGAGGTTAAGGATTGGTAAAGAGTATTTTATATCTCGAAGCCAAAAGGGAGGGGTTTAGGGACCCTCCTCTATTAGGGCCCTTTCTGTAATGTATCGGTTGCCCTTGGCTATATTTTCGCTTGCCCACATAGGTTGCGTATTGATGTAGTACAATCTCCTAGCAACCTCAGCAAGCGATGGAGCATCCCCATTTTCCTTATATTGAATTGGCACCTTGTGATCAATATGCCACTCTCCATAATTGTCCCAGGTCATACCCTCGACAAACTGGGTCTCAATATGGGCCCGCAGCGTGGATATATCACACCCGAGGTACTCCTGGGAACTGAGCTCCTTGTTTCCCTTCAGGGCGCTGTGGGTTCGGCTTCTTACAACATTAGCGAGATGTCCAGCGGGGTTGCAAATGGGGCAATATCGCATATGTTTTTTATGAGGGCACTTTGTACGCTCTTTTGATGCCTTGTTAACATCGAGGCATTTGATGCACATTTTTGTCCGTTGACCGTTACGCTTGATCCTAAAATGGTTTAGGGGGAGAGATCTTGAGCATTTTGAACATTTCTTGACCTCCTCCATATTGATTTGTGTCGTATCTTCAGGTAGCTTTTTTTTTTTTGGTATGGACAACTCTTCCATACCAAAAAACGACCCATTGCCCGTTTACGACATATCAATATCAAACATACCCTCGAATAGATCCCGCGTATCATCTTCAGGTAGCGTGAAATGATTGAGGTAATAATTCTCAATACCCAGTGTATCGTCCCTAAATCGGCACCAGGCATGCACTGCATTCGGATCATCGCATTCCGGTTTCCTCACGGTCATCTCGGGGTACATCTCCCCCAACGTGCTTATTCTTGTTCTGAGTTGCTTACGTTGACATCGGATCATATAGTGCTTATGTATGCCTTTTTTTCCATGCTCGTGGGGATCGTTTTTATCAACCACACATAGCACGGTATCATATTGATATCGGTGTGGAACATGCCTATGCCGTAGTTCCGAGTTGTCTTGCTTAAGAGCACTAAGTTGTTCATCCCTATCCTCGAGCTCATCCCCGAGTGCCACGAGTTGGTTGTCCCTATCCTCAATTTCATCACCGAGTAAGGCCAGGGCCCCATCCCTGTCCTCTAGTGCCTGGCGATGCTCTTTAATTACATCTTTTAGTTTTTGGACGCCTGCCCGGGCCAGCCATTTGATGATCCCTACAGCCTTTGATTTCTTGGAACGGCGAACGATCTCCAATGCACCTTCAAGCGTGACGAATACATCATGCCCATTTTCCCCTCCTCCTCGCATACCTGATCGGGGGCATCTGGGAGATGCCCCATTAGACCCTACTATTTCGGACCTGGTAGATAGGAATGTTGAAGGTATCGTCATATTTTTAACTTTTTCAAGACCCAAAAACCTCCCCAGGTCAGCACGTTTAAACATAGGTTGATCCTGGTTGCCGGATAGGGTCTCGATGGCCCCTGCGTTGAACATAACTTGCGACGACATCTTTCTATATACTAATGCTTACCCAGAGGGTTTCAACGTGATCATTCGAGAATCCTCCAGGCCCTGGGGTGTTCCAACCTCACATACAGGCCTGCATGCTTGGATTTTTTCAACTCGGCCTTGATATCATCCAAGTCCGAAATCATGTTGGTTTCCTCGTCTATCATCTTCATGTCACTCCTTTCGTTTGGATACCACAAAAACAGGGCTTTCTTTTGCCTCCTCAGATTCTTGGGGAGAGCTGTATACGATTGGGTTAATAGCCAAAGACTATGCTTGCGATGCCTACCACTGATGGCTAGCTCAATTAGTGGTTGTCGACGCTTGTCGAGGCATTCGTAAGATATCATGTCGTCCACTATGAAGAGACTCTCCTCACCTGCCAGTAACGACGAGAATTTTTGGATCCAGTCAAACAATTGATCCTTGGGGTCTATCAGGAACACATATTTGTCCTTCCAGAGCGATGCCCTTTCCAAATAGGTGGTATTCCATCTAATTGTAGGGCACAGGATGATGATATTGTGATAGTGCTTTTTATACTCATTTTCCAGCAGGTCTAGGACACGTTGCGTTTTCCCGCACGATGTTGGCCCTGTGAAGATTGCTGCATGGGGGTCTTTTACGACGTCCATTTATTTAATAATAAGACCACTTCCTATTATGATATTTAGGGTATAGCGCGGCACATGAAGAACAGATCCACACACCACCGTGATTGTTCACCAAAGACCACCGACAGGCAGGGCAGAGCTTGGTATTTTGGGTCTTATATTCGAGGGGTAGCGGAGTATATGTTAATTTTCCCTGTAGGCATCGCAGTACCTTGCGGTATCTTTTAACAAGCCTCACCTTCTCAGGGCTGACATGCCCAGGGGGTGCCATGATGAGTTCAATGTACCGGGGTATAATGTTGTATGTGAGCAGAGTGTACAAAAGCATGTAATTCTCATCCTGTTGAAACCCTCTAATTTCCCTGTCAATATTAAGAGGGTCTACTTCGTGTTCGATAACAGGGTCCCTGCATTTGGCACGCCGCCTCTCCTTCGCCTTAGCCAGGCAACCTATACAACTCTTCGTCCTACCATTGCCCCTAATCTTGAACATGTCTGGGGTTAGGATGTGCTTGCACTTGGAACAACATTTTGCCTCCATTTACTATGAAGAGACTCGCCTTGTGTAATGCCTTGGCAACATCAGCAAGCGTTGGGGACCTGCCAGTTTCCTCATACTTGAATGGCACCTTGTTATGTATATGCAAATATTCGTAGAGTTCCCATGTCATACCCTCAGAAAACTGGACTTCAATATGACCTCTACAGGTAGCCATGAGCTCATGCAGGGGCTGGTTGCCGGGGCGTGCCGTATGCTCCTTTGACACTTTCTTTTTATCGAGGCACCAGATGCATGTCTTCGTTAGTTGACCATTACGCTTCTTCTTGAAATTGTCCAAAGATAAAAGGTGTTTACATCTCGAACACTTACATTTTCCTTCCATGTTAATTTCTATCTCTCTGCGAGAGATAGAAATTTTCACTAGGCGCTCTATTTTGGTTTGGGTATTAGGGAATCGGGTAACCAATTTTTCTTGACGGCCATTTCACGACTCGCCCTACCTGCAGCGAAGTACGCCCCCATCTTGAGAACGTCATTCGTATCCATTTTTGTGGATGGCCTCGTTATTCCCAAGAATTTTTACCTGCCATGGCATAGGCAAAGGTGAAACTAAGGTCTACAATTGTCTCATAGAGCATGTCCAGAATCTCCTTCTCTTTCGGGGTTACGTTGCTATCCATGTGAGCTTTGCTAGTCATTTATATTACAGCATTTTAAACATTTCGATCTCGGGATGATTTTTGCCCTGTTTCCCTTGCCGAGGCTCTGGATTAGTCGCTGGCTTGTTAGATTCATTTTCACCCCTGCCAAACCTGTACCAGACACCTACCCCTATCGCCAACACGGCCAAGGTCCCTACACCATACATGTAGACTGACTGCACGGAACTGGTCCCAGAAGAGGCTTTGACTGTAGGCTCTACAGTACCCTCTTGTTGTTTCATTTCTTCCTTTCTTTTTTTCATCAGTGCGGCCAACTTGTGTCCTTGGGCCACACGCACCGGATGTTTTACTGGTTTTGTAATGACTCTCTCTTCTTGTGTTTGTTCTTCTTCACTCATTTTATATTATACCGTCCGAGGCTCTTCCTTAGTCTCCTCCTCCTCTTGTTTCCTCCTACCCATATGTCTCGCGGTATGCCCCGCTACCAAAATTGGTGCTAAACACCTCCCAATGGTGCAGTACACAAGGATACCGAGATCTGTCATAGAGTCTCGGATAATAGGATCCTCTTCAATGTCCCGACGTAATTCGTCGATAGAGTCAATGTCCACGATATTTCCAATCATGCTAGCATATAAACTGATCACGTGAGTAGACAGTGCCCTGGCAGTCTTCTCCCCTTTTTCATGGAGTCCCTTTGTACGTACTCGGCATGTGCCCTGGCGATGGCCTCATCTGGAGCCTTGTCGACAAAGCCCTCCGTACATTTCTTCGGCAGTAAGTGTCCCTTGCCTTTACGCAGGGCCTCCTTCAGGACCTGGCGTTTATCGATGGGTTTCTCTATCTGTTCATAGGTTTCTGCGGATTCGTCGAATACTCGTGCAAGATCAGACATCCTCTTTATTGTACGGCGATATCGAAAAAAGCAAAACGCGATCAAGGCATACGGTAGAAGTATAGCGATATACAAACCTATGTCCATTTTATTCCCGGGTAGACACCCGGCGGTAATGACCCCTGGCATGTGTTGTAATCTGGTCAGGTTGAACGATCCGTTTGTCGTCCGCCCTGTTGAGTGCTAACTTCGATACCTCTTGGGTATAGACCTGATGGTTCTTATTTTGAATCAATACCTGGCTTTTGTATATATCAACACACTCCTCCAAGCATCGCCGATAGTCGTCAAAGGTGATGGACTTTTTGGTCACGCATCTTTTAACGCCCTTGGCTTTGCGATCACAGCCCTCTTTTGTGAGGCTCTCGTAGGCATATAGCTTGGCCCTCAGGGTGATGAACTCAGTCATGGTTTTCCCACCTAATTCATCTTTCATCAGGCCCACTTTTTTCTTATTTTTGCCGATGGGCAATGGTCGGTTATCGTCCACGCTGTAGGCGCTTGTGTCAAGACGTTCTGGGACGTCCTGTGCAATGTCACGGTAAAAGTCCTCTGTTCGGATATGGTAAACGAAGCTGTCCGTATCCATATAACAGAGTTGCAGCTTGCTACCATACTTTGGTATCATGAAACCGTACTGAAACTCGTACATGATTAGCTTTTACAGGTCCAGGATTGTCTGGCCTATATACACCGGCTTGTTCATTTTGACCTCCGTCTTACCCATCTCTACACCCAGGAGGTGTTTACTGAATCGGCTTCCACCCTTGAAATTCGGCTTCATGACCAACTTCATATACTTATCCTCGTTGGTAACCAGTTGAATGTTGCGGTGGTTCCGTATATTTTCCATGGTCTTGCCGAACACTGAGAGGTTCATGAGCTTGTAGAAATCCTTCTCGAATTCATTTACCGCATTTGTTCTCAAATCGGTGTTGTGATCAATATAGCCCTTAAGCCAGGGTTTCTGGTTGAATTGAATGACCCTATGCACCTTCCTCAGTTCAAGCCCATGTTTTATAGCCTCGTGAATGGCTCTAATATGCACCACGTACCTCCGCTTGTTTTCCAAATTTGGAAGCAGTTTCTCGACCTTGTGGACCGTCGTGCGTTCCGGTAGGAACGGCAACTCGTTATGTCTATCGTGCAGCCTCTCATGGTAGTCTATATCTACCTCTAAAATGTACCCATGCTTATTGTCCATAACGAGCTTCTCGATTCGCTTTTCGGTAAAGACCTCGACGTTCGACACCCATTTGAAGCCATCTGTTGGGAGATCCTGTCTCATAGCCCAGCCATAGAGGTTATTGCTATCGAGATACTGCAGGTATGATGACTCCTCATCCGGGTTATACTGGTCTCCCATGTACTTGTTGTTAGCCTTGGCATACCGGTGTACAGCCTGGGTTATACCTCCACGGATACCCTTCTCGAACATCAGGAGCATGTTGGGATCTGTGAGTAGCTCTAGCCTAATACCTGTATACTTGAGTGCCGCCCTCCAGGCCAGGCCAGGTGCACTGTAGAAATGGGCAGGATCAAGCTTGTAGTTTGTCAAGCACACGTCCCGAAATGTTTCAAACACGTCGGCTAATAGCAGGACGTCTATAGTCAGGTAGATGTCATGGTAGTCACCCATGGTGACGCCATCACCCTCTGGGGTAATAACATTCCATACCTTTTTAGCATAGGTATAGTCATTGTCGCTGATACCCTTCATATTCAGCTTGCTGTAGAATGCCTCCTTGGGGGGTAGCCCCGACTCTTCAAATCACTGCCAATCGTCCATGTATTCATAAGGATACACGCCTTTTCGAAGCATCAGCCTGAAAGTATCTTCCTTATCGATGAATCTGGCCATGGATGGTACGTTTGCCTTTACCTGGTCCTGGTTTAATTGCTTCATGGTATTCGAGTTGCAATTTTTACACCAGAATTTTGCCACATACTTGGCGTCTATACCCTGGAATTCAAGACAGGTATCTGCACACTGCTGGCATTTCATACCGGCGGCGTTTGTTCCAATGAGGTTGCTTGCCAATTTGTCTAACGAGGATGGCATTAATAGACAGGAGTCGATAAACCTAATCTCAATCTTCTTATACGTCTCGCCATCTCCGTACCCCATGCCTGCAAGTGGTACCTTGATTTTAACATTAAAACTGATATATTTTTCAGTATTCTCGGCTATGCATCCAATGTCCTGGGTGTCGTATTTTTCACCTAGTTCTCGGATAAACAGGTGCGCGTCGTACCCCGAGAGATTGTGGAATATCACGGGTATGTGACTAGGTATCTTGTATTTGAGGTTACAGCTGTTATGCGCGGCACCCCTATACAACCCTGTGTAGTGACAATGGTCCCTAACTTTACGGTTATTTTCGTAGTCGTCAAACGGCTTTAAGCATATATGACATTCTGAGGCCGCGTCATGTTCCCTTTTTAGGACCTCTGTCAGTTCCAGCATGGGTTGCTGCGGGTAGGTATAGTATAGGCGCTTCACCTCGTCTTCTAGGTGGTCCACGAAGCGGGTTACACAGTCCTTGCCACGGTACACTGTTAGTGGTTCCGGTACATCCCCATAGGCGAACGTGCTGTAGGTACACCATCCAGATGGTACATGCTTGCTCAGCCTTTTAGTCTTGGTATCCCTAGCATCCTCCACCGGGATGAGCAGGCTCTCGAAATCCGCATAGATAGCAAAAGGTACCTTGAATTGCATCTGGCCATCCCTGTAGAATAACCATTTTTCAGACTCGTTTGGCATCGTGATTTTAACAGCCTCGTGGTCCTTGCAGCAGCCATAGTGCTTGTCCCTCGCCTGAACTGTAGGAAAGGCCTGTAGGCAGTTCAGGCAGAAGTGCATCGCATTCCTATTCTTCGAGGTCTCCTTGCCTAGGAGTCTGGATAGGCTTTTGACGGCTGTGTAGTGGGTCTTTTTGTCATCCGTGATAAGCAGTAGGTTCACCTGCTTGTTACGTCCGTTGTGCTGTGATCGCCGTAGTATGTTGATATTCTTTCTTATGTCCTTATTATTCTTCTCGAACTTGTATATGCTCTTGATGCTTGTAGGGAACTCTATACCCTCCCAATTGTAGAGGTCTACGTAGGGCCTCATCTGAGATATTCGATTCGGGTTCCTTCCTATCTCTTCATGATGTAGGGATGCTATGATACTCCACTTGAAACACTCCTCGTCTTCATTCACTGGGTTAATGACGGCCTTTTTAGAGGCTATCCATTTGGGTAGCTCTATATACGATGAACCCCTTGTTAACCGTAGCCTATGGAAGTCTATATCAAGGTGTAGAATTCGACTAATCGTGAATCCGCTTTGGGGTAGTGCCGGATGTTCCACGTGCGTCTTGATTTGAGCAAACATCCTATCCAGCACGTCGTTTACGTCACTACCCTGGAAGACTGAGGCCATATTACTATTGAAGGCCTTCTTCACCTCAATGTATTCGTCGTTAGCCTCCTCCGAGTTTGTTTTGTTCTTCCACATGATCCATAGGGACAACTGTACCTTTGCCGAGCCCATTTCCCCTGCCTGGTCCTCAATTAATGTTTTCATGCTAGGTCCATCCCCATATAGCCGTCGACGTCGGCTTCCCCTATACCAGGAATACGAAAACTTCGAAATGTCCTGTGGAGCTCATGCTTATGTTCTTGAGGTGTATAGTCTTGCTCCGACTGATCATATAGATTTTGGATGTCTTCGAGGTAGTCTTCCTCAGCCTCTTTTTCTACCTCGTCAT
Organism: Hydractinia echinata; assembly: GCA_030067915.1. NCBI lineage: Eukaryota > Metazoa > Cnidaria > Hydrozoa > Anthoathecata > Hydractiniidae > Hydractinia > Hydractinia echinata. The sequence goes on along the minus strand of JASGCC010000298.1, from coordinate 92,328 downwards.
GAAGCGTGGGTCTCATGCTGGTTGTCCTATTATAGAGCCCCATCAATTACGCTTGAAGGCTGCATAGGTTCTCTTGACTCCCTCTTTTATAGGCTTTGGAACAGCGTGTACAAGCCAATTATACCACCCCTTCATCTTATCTCCCACAGCCGAACGATTTTTCGACAGTTCCTGTTTCTCGAAGAGGTCCATCTCGGATGGGGGTAATACCCAGTTGTGCCATTCCCGGATTTTACCCCCCATAGTTGGACGGGCCTTCGCCATTTCCTGTCTCTCAAAGAGGCCCATATCCTCAGACGTTATAGGTTTAACTGGCTTCTGTGGTACATTCTCCAATAGAGCAACCAATTCAGCCTTGCGTAGCCTATAATACCCCGTAAGTCCACGGCTTTTAGCGATATCTCGTAATTGTTTCACGGTATTCATGTTCATTCTTTATTGTATGGATTTTATTTTCTTAGAGGATTTCATTTTCTGCTCAACTAACACATCTTGACTGCGCATGCGTTGATTTTTGATGACGTCAGTAGTATTCAGGGAATTTACCTCTAGGTGTGCTAGAAATTTTTTACTCATTTACAGCATTGATTTTTGAACTACATGACTAAACACAGCATAATAGGGGACTTTACCTTGATATGCATGGATAAGCACTGTATGACATCGATTTGTTGGGTTTGACTGTGGTGTGCGCGTGTGCGTTTTAGGGTTGTGCTAGAAGGAACATTTCCCTATCTCTAAACCTGAGGTGCTGTAATCTTCCATAACTTTTATGTTTATGGTTGATGTTGTGGTACAACAAAACACTAAGTACCAAATTTTTACAGTGGTTCTCTTGTTGTGTGGTGAATATGACAAGAATGGGCCAGCTAGATCGACTTGCCACACGTAAAACGCAGGAGCGATATTGAGATTGTGATTGGAGATCGGTCCCATAGCAACTTCGATAGTACGCGTTTGAGTAGATATCGACATCTTTCACAACTTTTTCTGATAACTTTCACTTGTCCTCTACCTTCGATTATGTACACTTGCTTCATGACGTATCGATGAACGGTTTCGATACCGGAATGCTTAGCAACAGGGTGATACCAATGAACCTCATTGATTATACTATAAGCAATAGGTGAATACTTATCAACAATTGGTACAAAAAATGTGGAACTTGTCAAATCTAACATAACATCTGTCATAGTGCTCGTGTTATTGAACTTCTGATCTGGTAGAATACGACCTGTATAATACAGTATGTTGTTGCTTTCTTTTGATATCTTAGCATAAGCATGTTTTTTTGCGAATTTCTTAACTTCAGCGGTTGCTTTTTTCCAAACGTACTCTCTGGCAGCCTTTAAGTCATCACTGGACAAGATAATTGTTTCCACTTGAGAGATGGACTTATTTGATTTTGTAATAAAACATTTATTTTTACAGTTATTGATAAATCTGTAAACAAGTCCAAGCAATCGGATAACTTGACTGAATCTATGTTTCAATGGATCAATAACGTAATTTGACAATTCGTACCTGAATATTACCTCGTCAGATATTTTTCTTAAACCTGTGAAAACAAGTATATCTGGTGAATCTTCATGGTGTGCAAATTCTTTTATTGTTTCGGATAAATCTTCTTTCAAATTGAGTGTGTTAACGTTGTATGCAGGAAATTTTGATACGTCTGACTTCATCCACTCGAATCCTTCTATCCATGTAGATCCTGGACTGACATCTAAGATAGTAGCACCTCGTCTAGTTCCAACATCGGCTATCATATCTTTACTTTTGACATACATCCAATCATCACGTTTGCTAAATCTGTTGATATCAATTACTCGATTTCTCATCCATGTTTTGAGAGGGTTTTTCTCATTTGTTATCCAAAACAAAGCAATTTGACTGTCGGTTAGTTTGACTGATCCAATATGGTATTTTCCAAAAGATCTTTTCACAACAAAGCCTGTGTGTGCATTTAAGTTGGCAGCAATTAATTCGGCTCTCGACTGAGTTGTTCCTTCTGAAATTATTTTCGAGCTTTCAAAAATAAGTTGACACGAAAAGGAACCATCCTTTTTTAGGTAACGAGCATAAATAGCAGAACACGCAATTGACTGACTAGCATCTGCAGTATCGATTGTATTCACATCTAAATTTACGGCATCAAACGGTACTATTGCTCTGTTGAACCGAATTGTGTTTATTTATTTCATTACGAAATGTGAAGTCCAGAGCGGTCTCAACTCATCAGGAATGGTATCATCCCAATCCAGTTTTCGTTGTGATATTGTGTGAAGATCCAGTTTCAAGGAAGCAGTCAGTGGTGTCAATTTTCCTGTTAGATCAAAAATTTCTGCCACCTTACCGACACAGATCCTCCGAGTTAATTTTCTGGAATGGCTGCCGCATATTCTGGTTTTCTTCCTCGAGATTTTTTGGTGAAATTGAGGTGTATATCCAACTTAATTTGATCATTTTCAGGGTACCACTTCATTCCTGCAGCAGATATACTCTCTCCATCTTCGCTCAATTTATCGGCTGGTTTTTGGTTTGAAAACGTAAAACCTTTTAACATAAAACCTCCACGGCTAAGTACGGTTGTCAATTCATCTGCTCTTTGATACGCTTGATTTAGTGATCTTTCTCCAGAAAGACAATCGTCAACATAGAAATCGTTATGAATCATTCCACATATTTCAGAGTATTCACATTCAGAGAGCTTGGCTGTATCTCTTAATCCCTTTTCCACCTGATTTCCGCTGGACTTGACACCGTATATAAGGGTTTTAATTACTTTTTTAACTGGTAGCTTCGTGATATTCAATTCAGACTGCCAAATGTAACGTTGCAGACACCACTCTTTTGCTCTATTAACTTGAAGGTGTTGTACATTTTCTGTACATCTGTATGGAAAGCGATTGGATGACTAAACCAACGAATGACAATTTCCAGCAATTTATTCATGTTATTGGTACTTTTAGCAAGTATGTCATTTAAACTTGTTCCATGTCAGTGGGTTGCGACGCATCAAACACAAGTCGACATGGTGTTGTAAAACGATTTTTCCCATACAGCACGCCAGGGAATGTAGTTTTGGAGTTGATGGTGTTTTAATGACTGTTGTTGTGTCGGTGTAAGGTTGTGCACAAACTCTACAAATCCAAGTGATTGCATTTTATTTTCTGAATTGATCACATCTTCCTTATCTTTAACAGATTTGTTAAGTTTTCTGAGTTGACTGTAGTAAACTTTCAATGCTTTTTTCTTGTTTGGAGCAAGTTTCACTGCAGGGTTATGAATGAATGGTAATCTGGCAATTGTGAGGTTACTTGATTCATCTACTGAAACTGATCGATCCATTAATTCTTGTTCCACTTCTTCCTTTAAGCTTAGAATTTCAATTTTCTCACCATTTTTGCATTTCTGACATGATCTACAATCAACACATCTATATTTGATTTCTGAACCAACTTATTCTACCTGATCGAATAATTTCTTTTTCCGGACGACGTAACTGTCGAGACTTTCATGGTTTTGTACTGACAGCTGGTGTACAAATTGATGACTGTCTTTTAGAATTGCTACATCTGGGTTGACTTGATAGCCCATTTTATATAGACTATATTTCTGGCTAAGGTACGATTGTTGGCTGATATTCGATCGATTATGATGATGAAATTTGTCTATTTCTGTAAACACAGAATGTGGTCCTCCTACTACTCCTCTGCCACCGGATGCATTCAAAAAAGGGGATCGATATATTGTCAAACCTGAAGGCAATTGAAATACTATCCCGGGATAATATCGCAGGTACTTGATTCCAATCATAAAGTCGGTTTGACCTCCTACGGACTCTGGTAACTGTGGTAGATCTTCTATTATACCTCCATGATTGTGATAATGGTTTTGAATGTCGTCTAATACTTTCCCTCTCAAAGGATACAAGGGAAAATCACTTGTGATATGGTCTATGCAAACTCCTGTCATGACTGCATGTCTTCCATCATGTAGTGGTAACGTTATGCTGTAGATGCCATGGGGTGATTCAGTTTTTAAATTGCCAACTCCTCCAAGTGTAACCAGCTCTTTCCTTGAGTGCCATTTATTCTTTTAACTGCTTCATGTCTGCATACGAAATCTGCACATCTATTATCAAAGAATATGGTGTACGTCTCATTTTGTACCTTCATTGTTTGGAGTATGTAGATCGCATGTTCAGTGATAACTTCAGTGTTGGATTTCGCATTACCTTTCAGTGATACGTAAGCTGAATGGGTATGAAATGACAGCTTGATGTTCTTTGCGAATTCAGGCAAAGGTACTCTTTGTCTAAGGATGCATCTGTCTTTATACTTCTGAAGAGCATCTTGATTCGTTTCACAGTGGTATTGACATATCAAAACGCGTTTCTTCACTGTGTATTTGTTGTGGTGAGAATGAGGACATACAAAATCGCGTTGACACTTTCCTTGTGAATATTTACCTGTTGACTGTAATGCTCCTGGAAGAAGACATTGAATACATAAACCTTTAGACTTAATAGTGTTGAATCTCTCTGCGGGAGTCATTTCAACAAACTTTTGACATGCAAAGTACTGAATAATTTTAGTACCATTTGGACTATTGGTTGCAATATGAGTACTAGAAGATTCATTACAGATGTGACATATGGGGTCTTCATCGCTTTGCCTATCATTTATATGGTGACTTTTGTACCTATCTCTCGAATCATTGCGATAGTTTTTTTCATCTTTTTTGTACTCAGGAGCCTGATGCCTAGAAACCAAAGCCTTCTCTTATTGTATCCTTAATTCCTTCTCAAGAAATAAAATCAATCTCTCCCACTTTTCAGGTTCTTGTAAATTTTCCTCAGAGATAGAAGACAACCACCTAGTAACTCTTGCATCTCCCATAATATGGTAAATCATATTCAAACCATCACCAAAATAAAGCCTTTTTTGAATATTATGAACTTTGGACAGAGAAAGAATATCCTGGAGTAATGTAATAAGTTTTGATAAACCGTGTTGCAAAGTATCGGGACTTTTTAATTTCCATAGTGGACCAAATTTCTTAACATCTTCGAGTTTCTTTTGAAGCATTGTTTTGGAATCACCAAATGCTCTTTTTAATCTAATCCAAATTTCCTCAATATTTTCAAGACCTTTCACGACAGCGCAGGTTCGTCAAGATGATTATTTTTAAGTAAGTCTGGTAACAATTTTGAAGGTGTTGTTTTTGAATAAAGCTTCTCAAACATGGATTGAAATGAATAAATATCAAGTTTTGAATCATAACCTCTGAATTTATCCAATTTTATATTAAGGTTTGATGAACTAAACAATTTCTCTTTGGATAACTCCCTGGTTTGAATTTCAGTTTTAAGATTTTCGACATATTCCTTCTTTTGAAAATTTAATTTTTCATAAGCTTCTATTATCGTTTGCAAAACACTTTCCTTATCTGGATATTCAGACGGGACAGTGTCCAACAAAGACTGGATTTTCTTTGCTAATTTTTCACATTATCAAAGTTTGAGTTGTAAATTTGATTCCTTTTTAACTATTTCATCGTTTGATGTGTCTTTGTTGACTAGAAAATCCTTTGAAAGTTCATTTATTATGCGAAAAAATTAATTGATGACAAAACCAGTAGTTTCAATTTTTTGTTTCGTAATTTCAAAATGATGTTTTTTGTTTGAAATTTCTTTATTGGTAAAATCCGCTTTCTCTTTTGCTCTAATTGATTTTCTCAGATCTTTGGCAGACTTGATATAAGTTTTTATGTTAGCAAAGGACATTTCGACGTTTTTGGCAAATTCTGCTTCGAATTTAGTTTCACCAATATTTAATTTGATTTGATTAGAAAGCGAACGCCATCAATATCTGAAATAACAGAGGCAAATGAGTCGATTTCATTTTCATCAACAAAATCGTTTATGTCGGCAAGTAAAGCATTAATTTCAACAATTTTATCGTTTGCCATATCTAAATCATCAACACTGATGTTTTGGAGTAAATTTGAAAGTTCGTTTGATTCGTCACACGTTGATGCGGTTTCCTCTTGGTTTTTTTTGCCCGTATTGTGCAAAAGTTTATAATCAATTCTGGATTGGACTCTTTTACTCATGAATTTCTGAAGAAAGGTTCGAAGTTTCGAAGGTTTGGGTTATTAGTTGTTTGAATGTTAAGTTTTCGCGGGATGACAAAAAACCCTGATAGAAATGTTTGTAACTTTTTGCATCAAACAAGGTTCAAACAACTATTCTTTACAGGGCTTGAAAGGAGGATTGAACATCGTTGAGTTATTTAATTTTCTTCGAACTTCTTTAACAGACGTGAATTATTTGAATTTTGATAAAAAAAAACTTTGTAGCTTTATATTTGAAATTTGATTTTAAACTTGCTACTTTGTCTTTTTGAGCGGGAATGAATAAGAAACGTGAAAAAACTACATATATAAATTCTATCAGCAATACACCATAAAAGAGCAATGAAACATGCACGTAACATACATATTGAACACGAAACGAACGTATAGTATCATATATAACACGAAATCAACAAAAATCCAGTGTTAACTGTAAATGTATATGCAAATATTTAAAGTAAATAAATATTTCTTTTTTATAAATATATAGCTATAAATGTTTTTAAAAAATTTTTTTTACAAGAAATATACTGCCTTATCATGTTTTTAGATGTATTGTGGGCAGGTAAATATATGTCAAGTATTATGAGTAATGTCAAGTATTATTTGCAGGGGCGGATCTAGGAAATTTTCTTAGTAGGTCATGATGCTGCGCATCATGACCTATTAAGAAAATTTAAATATACAGGTGGGGGTCTTGGGGGCGCTGTAAGCCCCCCAGACCCCAGGCTGGGGTCTGGGGCGGAGCCCTGGAAGCTTTCGCTAAAAGGGGCTTTGCGAACCCTGAAATAGGCTTAAACGGGGACAAAAAACGACCTCGTATGCAGACGTTTTAGACCTTGATAACAGAAACGAAACATTCTCATAAACGCCGCAGCACCACATTACACTTCACATAGAAAACAAGAAGCCCTGCGGCTTGAAGATTTCCGTCGTAGCCTGGAAGATTCTAAAATTTGAAGTAGACCTTGAAAACAGAGAATGGGGTAAACAAATCATTGAGTATACTAATTCTCAATTATTATTGTAACTAACCTGCAATGTTAAAATACAACTTAATAAATAAAAAATAAAAAATAATTTTTTTTACATATATATAGCTAGTACTCTAAAATAATAGTAAAACCTTTAACTGGATATTTTTAAAACTGATCTGGAAAATTCAGGATACAAATCTTGTTATGTATGAACATGAAGATTTGAATATAACTTCTGAACAAGTTCGATTTCAATGAATTATTATTCAATTAATTCAGCAATAAATGCATATTAGCATTTTGAAAATGCTGATGGTGCATGGTTTGATAACAGCTGATCTAAAAAAGAAAGTACAAAATGAGAAACATGAATACAATTTTGTCATAATTAACACTAGGTTGTTTAATTATTGTCTCCTTAACCTCTCCTTGCCTCTTTGATTTGAAGAGGGAATTTATTAAAAAGATACAAATCAATACCATGTGATGCACAAGGTATATTATATGTATATATATATAAATATATGTGCATAAATTTAATCAAGCTGGCTTTTGATATCTTTGTTAAACAAGTAACATATTAAGCAGGCGATACATGACTTTAAAACCTGTGGACGATATATACAGGATGCATTTTGTCGAAATCGATTAATATACACCTTTCCCGAGACCATGAGTCATACTTTTTGTAAACTCGTAAAATATGAATACAATATTTGAATTCAGTATAGTTTGTTTAGTTTATGTGTAAAAGTTTAACTTGGTACGCCAACCAGAAGTGCTATGTTGAGGAGATATATATCACAGTTAAAGTCTTCTTAATGCTCAAGTTACCATGTCCCGCCTCGTTTTCAAAAAGAGGTTGGACATGCCGCAAATCTTTAAATTAGAATAGCAGGTTGTTTACTTGCTGCATTGTTTCGCAATTTTCTTTGCTTATCACATTTTTGACAAGGAATTCAAATCTGTTGTCCGTTTTTCATAAAACTCAACATAAAAAGTTGCGGCACATCAAAGGAATAAGTCTCGGGAAAGGTGTTTGAATTCGGTCGTTTTTCCGTAAATTTCTGATTAAGCGAGACAACATGAATTTAAAACGGCAATGGGGGAGTTTTTGTTGTTATTTAAATATGGCGACGATGTGAGAAGGACCACGAGAATTTTACTGGAGAAAGACCACGAGAATTTTACTGGAAAAGTTTAGCTTTTATATCTATCAATCTCAGGTAGTAATATCCTTATTTAATTCACATTAGATATACTTTATCTTAAGTTATTAACTTTTAGTGCTTGCTTTTTTTCGTTATATATGGAAACTTTGTCCAGCGTAGCTAGCTAGCTATAAAGAAAGCTGAAGGGAATTTTTTATTGAATACCTAGCTAACAACCTAGCTAGCTAGCTATCTATTTAGTAGCTAGTATATCATTATTTTTACATGCAATGAATCCCTTTTTAGCCTCTACCTAGCTAATGCAAAGCCTTTCAAAAGATTACTTACATACACCTCTTAAGGCGGCCATCAAAAATATTTTATGTTCACGTCCACCGACCGACTCGCTTGTGGTAATAAAAACCCGAGTCGGCAAGTCGGAAAAAATCCGGAAAAATATTTGTGAGCGTGGTTATGGCATCGACTCCATTTAACACTAGCTCAACTGTACCCGACAATGACGTATACTTGAACCTCAACTGTACCCGACATTGTCGTATTCTTCGCCCCGATGACAGCTCAACTGCATCCGACACGTGACGTTAAGCACTTTATCAACGTCGTAATGTTGTTAATACATACTACTGCCTAGTGTAATATCTTTGTAATACACAGTAATATACTGTAGTACTTATTAGTATAGATGTGCATATTTTATATGGCTAGCCTCACAAATATCGAGGGATATACCCTGTCTATTATTTCCAGGAGGGGCCATGGCTTTGATGGGGAGTCCTGGAGTATTTAATGCTCTCTTTGAGCTACGCAAACTCAATTAGGGTCAGCACTCTGCCAGACAACTCCCTGCCACATCCAACGGCCCACACAGTGCGCCATCTACCCAATTTCCCTCACATGGCTTGGGTTAACCCGGGGCTACGGTAATATTCAATTGCCCATATTGAATCGCCGCCAAGGGGAACCCGGGGATGCCATAGTATGCCGTATTCTACACTGTATTACTTTGTAGTATATTCAGTAATACACTGTAATACCTTGTAGTATTCGGTAATATACTGTAATACCCTGTAGTATTCAGTAATACACTGTAATACTTTGTAGTATTCGGTAATACACTGTAATACCTTGTAGTATACGGTAATATACTGTAATATCTTGTAGTATTCAGTAATACACTGTAATACCTTGTAGTATTCAGTAATACACTGTAATACCTTGTAGTATTCGGTAATACACTGTAATACCTTGTAGTATTCAGTAATACACTGTAATACTTAATAATATACTGTAATACCTTGTAGTATTCAGTAATACACTGTAACACTTTGTAGTAGTATTCAGTAGTACACTGTAATACTTTGTAGTATCCAGTAACACACCGTAGTACTTAGTAATATACTGTAATACTTTGTAGTATTCAGTAATACACGGTAATACCTTGTAGTATTCTGTAATATACTGTAATACCTTGTAGTATTCAGTAATACACTGTAATACGCTGTAGTATTCAGTAATACACTGTAATACCTTGTAGTATTCTGTAATACACTGCAATACCTTGTAGTATTCGGTAATACACTGTAATACTTTGTAGTATTCAGTAATACACTGTAATACCTTGTAGTATTCGGTAATACACTGTAATACCTTGTAGTATTCAGTAATACACTGTAATACCTTGTAGTATTCGGTAATACACTGTGATACCTTGTAGTATTCAGTAATACACTGTAATACCTTGTAGTATTCGGTAATATACTGTAATACCTTGTAGTATTCGGTAATATACTGTAATACCCTGTAGTATTCAGTAATACACTGTAATACCTTGCAGTATTCAGTAATACACTGTAATACCTTGTAGTATTCGGTAATACACTGTAATACTTAGTAATATACTGTAATACCTTGTAGTATTCAGTAATACACTGTAATACTTTGTAGTAGTATTCAGTAGTACACTGTAATACTTTGTAGTATCCAGTAACACACTGTAGTACTTAGTAATATACTGTAATACGCTGTAGTACTTAGTAATATACGGTAATATCTTGTAGTATTCAGTAATACACTGTAATACCTTGTAATACACTGTAGTACTTAGTAATATACGGTAATATCCTGTAGTATTTGGTAGTACACTGTAATACTTTGTAGTATTCGGTAATACACTGTAATACTTTGTAGTATCCAGTAACACACTGTAGTACTTAGTAATATACTGTAATACGCTGTAGTACTTAGTAATATACGGTAATATCTTGTAGTATTCAGTAATACACTGTAATACCTTGTAATACACTGTAGTACTTAGTAATATACGGTAATATCCTGTAGTATTTGGTAGTACACTGTAATACTTTGTAGTATTCAGTAATACCCTGCAATATTTTGTAGTATTCAGTAATACACTGTAATACTTTGTAGTATTCGGTAATATACTGTAATACCTTGTAGTATTCAGTAATACACTGTAATATTTTGTAGTATTCAGTAATACACTGTAGTACTTAGTAATATACTGTAATATTTTGTAGTATTCAGTAATACACTGTAATACCTTTTGGTATTCGGTAATACACTGTAGTACGTAGTACTGTAATATTTTGTAGTATTTGGTAATACACTGTAATACTTAGTAATATACTGTAATAGACGTAATAGATCTTTCACGGTTGCGCAAAGCATCCTGGGTAATCAGTACGACAAAATACAACAGCGCAGCTAGCAGCGATGCGAAGTTTATGTGGTGGTGTGGTTTTCCTGTTTATACAAGTTTTTAATCAATTCTTAGCTATATATTTTACACAAAAGAACGATAATTAAAAAAGTTAAATCAAGCGAGGGTGATGGCTTCGGCTGAAGATATTGAATGTTTGCAGAATTTTTTAGAACTTTCTAAAGCTGAACTTCAATTTTTTCTTTCCCAGCGTGGGCTTCCAACATCTGGATCACATGGAACGTTGGCTGAAAGAGCTCTGATTGCTCATGAGCAAAAAGTATAAGTAAAAGCCACTGCTGAATATACAATTTGCTTCTGCGTAACATGCGAAAAGACATTTGATTCAGACGAAAAGCTGACTTGGAATGTTTGGAAGGGTAAGTCGGTTTAAAATAACTGAAACAAATACCCTTATTTGGTTGGTTCGTTTTTAACGTAATTTTTAACGTTTTCTTCTCCCTTCGTAATTTGAACTGTACATTCTAATTTAAGTAGTTGTGGAGGAAAATTTGCCATTGGTATTCCATCTAATCATGTGCAAAATTTGATTGTTGTTTCAAAGACGAGAATAGATTTCAGCTATAAAATGGCTACTGACCGGTTTTGATCCTCCCCTGTAAAATACAAAGCCATTTGTCAGGGCACAGACCTCACAAGCTTGGTCTGTACTTTTGAGCTCGGGCTTTGTATTTCACAGTACGTTATCAAAACCGGTCAGTATTTGTTTATTAATGATTATGTAATTAGATGCCAGCTATCGTTCAAAGTGTTTCCCCTCTTTGAAGGCTTGAAATGCATAAAAAACTGTCAATTTTGAATTCCAGCTTGTATTGATGCTTTCGGTGTGGTAAAGTAGCTGTATATTTATTTTTACTATAAAGCCAATGTTTAGCGCTAGCTACTAGCTAGCTACTAATAAAAAGCCTGTAATTAGTAAGTTAAAAAGAACACCCACTGTGCAGAATGATAAAAGATAAATGGGCTGTGGTATTTCTTTTTAATAAACTTCATTGTATTTTTTAATAAACTTCATTCAAGATAAAACAAAACTATCATGACTTCTTTTATTCTGAACTTCTGGTAACCAATTAAGTAAAACAAGAAGCTAAGTAACCTCAAGATTTCCTCCTTTACACAGACCAGGGTTTCAAATAACCTGGAAAATCCTTAAACTTGAAGTATTGACCTATATTCTGAAGTTTTAAAAGTAAATCTCAATTATTACGATACACAACATTTTGAATTACTACATACTAGTTGATAAGGCCACTCAGACAGAAGATTAGGTTGTTTTGCAGATTTTGCTAACGTCAGCAGTAAAAAAATTGGTGAGATGTACTAGTTTATCTGTTGCCTGTAATGGCATACAGATTGAAACGATGATAAAAAATAATGTATAGGATCATATGTGTTCTCAAACGCATAAGGAGATAATTGTTTTAAATTTTTAACATTTTGCTGACGTCAGTAAAGTCCTCTAAAGAACAAAAAAAAATTTCTTTTGAAATTTGCACTGTAAAATCCACTTAGGCAGCAGTACATTGGAAAAGAGAATCGTAACTTGTATTTTGATGACGTCTGCCAGGACCCGTCAATACACAATATTTTTTTCCTGAAATTTGTTGACACATTGCTTATGGACATGTACAAAAACGTTGTACGTAATGCTGACATTTCACATACCTGTTAAACAATGCTCTGTAACATCCTTATATTTATCTTAAATGGTTTGCAAACTGGCTAAAGCATAAGTAGAAAGGTTTGGGTCAAGGTTTGTGTTGGTCCCGTTCGACAGAAGTAAATAGAAACAGAGATACAGCCCTTTGTTTCTGCAGAAATTTTAAGATGAAAGCGTAACAAGACCCACATACTTTCGAAAGTTGTTTTCCCTTATAAACAGTAAATGACATTTTTCTGGTTCTTGAGACTTACAGTACTTGTTTCTTATATAAACACGGATTACCTCACTGAAAATGAAGTCCAGAAATTGAAAGATGATACCGTAACAAGGAAAATGAAATTGAAAGTTAGATGAATAACATCTTTATGTTTCTTAACACAGATAAGAGTTACAATAACAACAAAAATAAAAATGGAACAATAATTATATATAAATAATGTGTAGAGCTTGAAACGCTAATCAAAATAGTGTATAGAATCATGTACAACACCAACAATAATAATAAAGTCAGAAATAACACGTCTCAAATATTTCCATCTTATAAAGTGATTACGTTTGATTACATTGAAAACCTTTAATATTTCAATCAGAAGTGTCAAAAAACATCAAATTATATCTGGAAAATCATTTATTCGGTTGCATACTATCCTGTTCCGCAAAAATATACACAAAATGTAAAAATTAACCGGTTAAGAACACAGTTTTTTTTCTTAGTATGATGATCTGTAGTGACCTTTACCAACCATTTTAAACGTAGATGTCAAAAAAAGAATATTTTTTATAAAAACATAGTGTATATACGGTCCGTCCTCACAAAAGTTTACACAAAATGTAAAAAAGGTCGGTTTTTAAGGAGCACATCCAAATCAACAAAAATCAGTTCATTTAGCATGTTCTATATTGCCATTGCCCATAAATCTTCCATAAAAGGGTTATGAAACACATCAAATTATAGAAAACGCATTTCATAAAATAGTAAAACAAAAAAGTTTTAGTCAGAACAATTAGTAATTTTTTCATCATCACCAAACACAGTTATTACTACTACAATTTTAAAATTCTTAACAAAAACATGAAACCATGGAATTTTCCTCCAGCAAAAATCACATACAGTTTAGTTCTCCCTAACAAAAGTTTATAATACGAAATATAAAAAAGCCATTAGCTTACACAACAGCCTTAAGTGGAGTCCAATTCCAAAAAAATTTGTTCTTTCAGTATATTGCATGTGGTCTTTTCCCACAAAAGTTTACATAAAATTTTAAAACACAGCAGTTTGCAACACAAACAAAAACACGAACAACCATACCATCCTCTCATAAATTAAAATAAATTCATAAACCCACGTAAATTTCTAGATAGATAGATAGATGTGCATATTTTACATGGCTAGCCTCGCAAATATCGAGGGATATACCCTGTCTATTATTTCCAGGAGGGGCCATGACTTAGATGGAGAGTCCTAGAGTATTTAATGCTCATTTTGAGCTACGCAGACCCAATTAGGGCCCGCGCTCAACTAGACAACTCCCGGCAACATCCAATGGCCCACACAGTGTGCCATCTTCCCAATTTCCCTCACATGGCTTGGGTTAACCCGGGGCTATGGTAACATTCACTCGCCCATGTTGAATCGCCGTCAAGAGGAATCGAACCCTGGTCTCCCGCGCAGAGTACGAGAGCTATAACCACTAATCTACATCATCATCATCATCATTCTCGGCTTAACGTCCGTTTTCCATGCTAGCATGGGTTGGACGGGGTATATTAATGACCCTCTTCCAATCTGATAGACTGTGTTAGATCTAAACTCAACTTCCTCTGTATCAAGTCTGTCCTTATAACCTCCTGCCACAAATCAAATGTCTACAACCCCTTAAAAAATAACCTGGCATTTTACATGTAGGCTGACAAAAGTTGACCAGGATGTCAGAAACAAAACAATAAAAAATAACTTAACACACACGCTTTAAATTCTGAAAAAAAATTATTCCACTTGTCATATTGCACGTGGTCCCCTTGTAAAGTTTACAGGAAATGTGAAAAGAATTATACTCTATGGGCATAAAAATACATCACACTATCCTGCAAAAGTTCAAGTCTTTGAAAGATTTGTAGGTAGCTAGCCAGCTTGTTAATCATAATTTGTGCTCATAAAAGAAGAGAAGTTTGGAAACTAAGGTAGCTAGCTATAGATAATTAAAAAAGAGGAATAACAACATAAGTCATAGGTTAGAGCTAGCCATGGGGTGGGGAGCAGGCCGTGGAGGCTAACATTAGCTAGCTAACAGTAGCTAAGACACCCAGTTAAATATACTTAAACTGGGAACACTTAGCTAAAACTAAAGCTAGCTATTTATGCTTAGTAAAACACATTATAAAGAGAAACAATAGTAATGTAAAAATAATAACATTACAGTGAGTTCAACAAACCAAATTTTTCTGTTTGTTAGTCAGCTAACAGCTTTATGTAGCATTTTGAATTGTGATAACGTCAGCAACTCATCCACAAAAAAAATTAGAACCTTGTTTTCACGTTGCGTCTATTGTGTAGAGCTTAAACTGCTGATCAAGAAAATGTATATGATCATGTGGTTTTGATAAGCGGTTAATGAGATATAAGGGTTTAAAAATTTTGGTGACGTCGGCAATGGCCTGTCAAAACCCAAAAATTTTTTTTGGAAATTTGTATACCTGTTGCCTTCATCGTATAGATCTTAAAACGCTGATCAAGAAAATGTATAGGATCATGTATCTTTGACAAACGGTTGCAGTGATATTGGGGTTTGAAGGTTTTTTGATGACGTCATCAACCCGTTCATTCCGAAACGGATTTGGGGACACAGGTTTCGGAAAATTACCCAAATTGGTCCTAGGTGATCCCTAGTTACCCACGCGGTGAAAAATCATTGACGTCACCACCTCGTTTCCAAGTTATTTGGCCTCAAAGTTTTAAGTGCACTGTAATGGCTTCATTAATTTAATATAGGACGTTGACGTTAGAGTAGTGTTATTGACGTTGCGCCGTAACGTCAGGAAATTTAACATTTCAGACATACCTTTTTCGGCGACATCAAAGGAAAATGAACACATCCACTTTGCCTGTTAGAGAGACACGGAACTGATGTTATTGTAGACAATGATGGTTTCCCAGTTGTTGGTTGCATGTCTTTCTTTTGAGTGGTGATTTATATGTTATTATTCTTCTTAATGGCATATCCAACACCCTCTTAGACTGTGGAGAAGACTAATAACCCATCATCAAAGTGGGATGTGGATTATTGAATGCTGGCTTCCTGTCAATAAAATGATCAGAACAAACGCTTCTCAAATTTGACTGTGAATAGATGGTTGTAGTTACTTAGACTGGTATGATTTATCTTTTTTTTCAATATAGCATTGGCTATCGGTTGTCTTTTCAGAAATGGAAAAGGATGCAGCCTGTAAGGAAAGCTGAAATATTGAGGTATGGGAAAATATCTATAAAAATCATGGGATGGCTCAAAAGGTTAGACTCATTGATGGTATCACAATACTTTGCTGATAATAGTAGTTATCAAGATAGGATGGGTAATCACTCGTAAGGTTTTTCAAACCTACAAGAACTCCTCACAACTTTGTGGATTTTACCAGCTGTATTTACTATGACTGCATCTAATAACAGCACAGGTTCTGCCACACTTTCTGTTTCCACAAGATGGTACCAAAACAAACGCAGTGGAACAGTGGCTAAAGCTTGGGAAGGAAAAACTCATCCTTACAGCTAATTCCTTCAAAATTGCTGTTAAGGGTAGATAAAATTAGGACTCAATTAGGAAACTCTGATTGTATTTCAGCCACAAGAACACAAATAGAGCCCTCAACTTTTACTGACACACAACTTCTGCCACCATTTTCCTCATGTGTCTTGCTATAATGGCAATGTTGATGCTTTGCGCACTTATTTTTTCTTTTATTCCGCCTACCCCTCCTGGGACGTGGAAATAATTAAGAAGTGCAAGTATGTTAACTTTGACCTGCTTCTTCCTCCCATGCTTAATGCTCTCTTAGCCTTGTCTATTTCGATGGATTATATTGGTGAGTACGACCTGAATGTAGAAACAGTGGCAGTAGTCCCAGTGTCTGTCTCCCTTATAAGAATGACCACAAATAAGTCACACATGAAGGATTAAGTCCTGGTCCTTAGCATTGAGCAATTACCTAAGATGTGTGTTGTCTTTTTTCTGCATCTTTGCCAGGAAATGCCAGACTTGTAACTTAGTTTGCCAATCAATACACACATGGCTAGTGATCCAGCACATTGGTTGGATGCATAGATGACCTTTTTTTAGTCAGTACATGCGTAGGGCCTCATTGCTTCTTTCAACATCATCCTCGCAATCCCAGGCACTAGCACCTCTTCATCTCGCCTGAAGGATCAGGACCTGTTTTTCTCTTTTCGAGAAAGGGCATTTTGCGTCCACCTGTCCAAACAGGTTGAACAGAGGTTTGTAAATTAGTTGAAGTGGGAGCATTGTCCATATTTTTACGATATTATATATCTGAGGAATAAAAAAAGGGCACGGCATGATTGACATAACTTAGGCATAACCAAGGATCATTGGGCCTTGTTTAATGAAATAGGTATTCAGAAGTATAGATTCCATTGCAATTACAGTGGGACCACTCATCACAAGAATTGCATAAAATGGCATGTCCGTTATTTTTAACTGGTTTTCCACACACACTACAGGGAAACTGTACCATTTACACTTAAACAGAAAAAGTAACACAAATAATAAATCGACAAAACTTAGAAGTTCTGATGAAAGTAAAAGCGATCACAGAAAATGAGGAAAAAAGAGAAGATAAAAAACATCTACTTGCAAGAATTACTCCTGACACCATTTTAAACTGGAGTTATTACCATAGCAGAGGAGCAGTGATGGGGCCGTCAAGATCGTACCCTTGGAACATCTCTCCTAACTGGGATCTATTAAAGATCAAAATTGAAGAGGCGCTCCTAACTGGGATCTATTAAAGATCAAAATTGAAGAGGCGTCCAGGGCCTCAATCTTGACAGTCCCACCAGTGGATCAGAACTAGAGATAAGACTATCACTGTATAACATATGCACATTGTACCAGGAATTCCATGAAAAAAACAACACGCATGATTCTATATTTGAGAATTTGCGCGTGCAATTTTTTAATTTTTATTATTCACTTATGGAGTGGTTTAAAAGTGTTAAATATATTAACGAAACACATTGCTTTGTCGTTAGAAGTAACCTATAGCAAATATATACTGCAGGAATACATGACAAAGAGAGGGCTATGTCGTACCATGTTGTATTCACTGCAATCATCTACTATTTTGTTTGCCGTGTCAATCCGCCCCTCAACATGGCAGCAGACTATCTTTCCACGGCAGGTTATATTTTCTCTGTAACGATTGTGTTTTTTACTAAAAGACATTCTTTTTTAAACTCCAGTTCCATTTCGATCTTTTGCTCCATACAATTATTTTTTTCGTGGGCAAGATGACATGCATCTTGCACACGAAAAAAAGAATGATGTTTTAAAACAGATGATCATTCCAATTTCTTTTTAATTTTTTTATAATTTGTTAGGATTTGTGCATATAATGTTTACAAAATCAAGATTTTTAATTTTAAAAATGTTACCACAAGATTTTTAGTTGTGTAAATTCTCTGTGATCTGCTGTTTGAGGAAAATGATGATAATTGGTATAATTTTCATATAAAAATTGATTCTATCCAGGATACAATTTCTGGCAACAATAACTTATACTGTTGAACGTCATAATACTTAATACAGTCATTCATTGGAAAGCCATGCTATTAATAGTATACATTAACTGGAAATTTGCTATTAAAAAGTTTAAATTGATTTTTTCAGTTATCTGATGAATAATAATTTTATAAAAAAATTAAAAAAATAATTTTTTGAGGAAAACGTTAGTTTTTAAAATCTGATGTGGTGGAAAAGTAGGCCAGGGTTGATTTTTTATATAAGAGAAAAAATTTTTAAAATATAATTTCTACCAACATGAAATGTAGCTAATTCCATACTGAATACATGTTCCGAAAGAAAAAAAGAGGCAGTGTACGTCGCATATAATTAACTTTCTGTAGCCTGAGCTAGATTGAATTTTGTTAACTAATTATTTTAAGTAAGCTTATTTTTTAAAGCAAGACGAATAGTGCTGTGTGCTCACTTAGTAGTAAGAATACTTTGTCTTAAAAAGTTATTTTTTTCTGTTATGATACATTTATCTTTGACATCTATGTTAACATGCTTTATTAAATAAAATACCAGTTTTGCCACTTGAAATACAATTGCTCAGAAGATATTTTTTGTCTTGTATGAAAGAAATTTGTGAATACCTTAGGGCAAGAAATTCTATTGTTCTTTGCTCACGTGATCATTATTGGGAAATCTTTTCTTCTTTAATGTTAGATGTGGCCATGCTGGCTTTATGCTCATTTGTTGATTTTAATTCGGGTTTGCACTGAAAAATTATTATATAAAAAACTCATTTTAATATCTCGAAGAAAACTTAGTTAACTAGGCTAGACATGTCTGAAATCTGGACAATCCTTGTTAAATTGAGACAGTGTAGAGATACTGCTAACTTGATACCATAATTATTCAAATAAGTAGTCAAATTTTTATTCAGTATATTGACTTTCAGGAGGGACATATTATATGTACAGGTAATATTGCCAGTTGAAATACCCCTAAGTTGAAGTATATCCCTCTCTCCAGTGAGCTAATTTCCTACCTCAAGGCTTTATTGTGACTTATGCTGAAAAATTGAACAAGCAACACCCAATTTCTGAAAACTTTACGACCCGCTTCAATTATTACCACCCCTCATATTAAAACAAAATCGTGGAGTGGTGGGATTAGTTTTACAGTGTAATGATTTTAAAAACTAGGTAAATTTCTGTTGTTTTAATTTAATGATGATGCACAATGTTTTTATTGTTCGCAACTCTTCTTGGGATTTTTCTGTTCTAATTTATACTTTGTTTTTTATGTTAATCAATTTGGTGGTAATGGCAGTGTGGTTTGATTTCTTTACCTTTTTTTGTATTTCTAATGCAGGTAAAACCCAAAATAACTTTGGTGATAATGATTCTTGGAAGAGTGGGATAAGGAAGTTTTCTGGTAACAAAATTAGTTTTGTGTAAATGCTGATACTATGTGTGACCTTTTGTATTTCTATGTTATGTTATTTAAAAAATATTTCCATTGTTGTAAAACCATGAAAGTTATTGGTTCGAATCCAATCCGTCTTTAAAAGGTGGTAGTTCAAATGGAAGAACACATGGTGTGCAACAAACAATAATGCAAATCAATTCAAAAATTTTTACAAACAAAAGTTTCAAGAAAGGAGGTAACTACAAGAAAAGAAAAGAAAGTAGGAAATTTTTTAATTTACTCGGGATATACGTTCAGTTATTCAGGTTTTGCTGAGCTATGGCAGTAACTAGTTGCAAGGTGAAAATCAAATCCAATAAGTAAAATTTAGTTAAAAAATAATTTTTTGAGGAAACTAATTTATCACACCGCAGTTTAACATGTAATTGGTAATAATGTAATAATGTAATTGGTTCTAGAAGCTTCAAAGGTGGATATGTTTTGGATAAGGTAGAAGATTGGATTAATGAATTAAAGATGCTGAGTAAAATTGCTAAAACAGAGTCGCAAGGGGCATAAAGTTGTTTTATCAACAAGCATAAATTAACGTACTGTATGCGAACATACCACACATATATAATTATTGGAAGAAGTACTCGTAGTTATTGAATTCGAATTAATACCAGCACTGACGGGAGGTATTAAAGTAAACAAAAACGAGAGACAACTGCTGTCACTCCCGATTAAACTTGGTGGTCTTGAAGTACCAATATTCTAAATCTTATCACAAATAACTGAATATCTTTGTAAACAAATAAAACAACAGACTCGACAATATGAAGAAGATCCAGAATTGAAACAAAAGAAAAACCAATCATACAAAATAAATTGCTAAGATTAGTGTCATTCTCGATCATGTCAGAAATCAAATGAGTAAGCAGGAAATCAGACTGAACGATATCAACCAGCAAGCAGTGTATCTAGTTGACTGACTACCTTCAAGGAACGAGGGATACACAATTAACAAGCTATGCTTCTGGGCTCTGATTCGAATTTCAAGTTCACAATTGATCATGCTTTGTCATGCAAAAAATGTGGCTTCGTTTCGCTTAGACAATGAAATCCGTAATGTCACGGGGATGTAACTAAAAGAAGTTTGTCATGATGTACGTATTGAACCGTGTCTACAACAGTTACCTGGTGAGCCATTCAACGAGTGGACAGCGAATGTTTCTCAGAAATCGAGAGTTATGTATGCACAAGAGGTTTTTGGAACACTGGTCAAATGGCATTTTTAGATGCTAAGGTGTGCTACCAAAAGCATATGATGTAAATAAAAAGGAAAAAAAAGAGAAATTACAATAAACTTATTTTGCAAGTAGAGTATGAAACTTTAACGCCACTACCGATATTCGTGTGTGGCGGAATGGGTCGCGTGTGTCGAAAGTTCTATACTCGGATTTCCGAAATGATTTCTGACAAGCGTAAACATCATTTTTTTAAAAATTTCAGCATGGATAAGACGTAACATTTGTTTTGCGCTTATAAAGTCTATATGCATATGTGTTCGAGGTAGTCGTTCAGTCTTTTCATCTAACCTTGTCGCATCTCTGTCAGTGGATCCTAAAGTAGTTCTGCTACCTTTATATATCATACTTATGTCGACATCACTAGAATAGCATTTTTCTTTTAATAAAGCGGCGATATTTCGCTATAGAAACAGACCAACAAATTACTTTATTGCAATGTATGTATAGTTGACTCTCTCTAATCCGAATCTCAAGGGGGATAACTTTTTTTTCGGATTACAGAGAGATCCGGATAGTAGAAAGTCTCTCTAATTCGAATTTCCAGGTTTCAAGGGTGAAAATTCGGATAAGAGAGAGAAATCGAACTTTTTTGAAAAAAATTAAAAAAAAAGTAAGGTGAGAAATAAAAACGAATAAGTAAGTTTGAACGAAAATAAAAGAACTCACTGACTTGCGATTTCTTGCGATTTCTCTTTGTCTTCAAAAATCAAAACATTCAAATTCGACAGAGATTCAAATTACGAAAAACAAAAACATTCGAAAGTGTTAATGGTATATTTACACTTAAAAATTCGGATTATAGAGAGAATTTAGCCGAAGGGACCTGAAAATTAGTTCGGATTATAGAAGTTTTCGGATTACAGAGATTCGGATAGTAGAAAGTAAATTATGAGAGTTTCTTAAGGAAAATTGACGGTGACTTATAATTTGTTCGGATTATAGAAAGATTCGGATAATAGAGATTCGGATTAGAGAGAGTCAACTGTATATATGTTTTAATTAAATATAATGTTCAAAAAGGAAATGACCATAAAAAAAAAATTTGTAACATACTGTGTGCTTCTATGCTACCTTCGTGTAGTATGGATGGAGCATGATGACAAGTCTATTCAGAGCAATACGCTAACTATCTTGTGAACTGCCTTAGTCTATTAGAATTACTAAAACCTTTTAGAAATAACTCAACAAATTTTACTGTTTTGCAAAAAAATGCTAGAGTACTATTTCTTTTTAGGAGTCGAAATACACCCAATATTAGCTAAATCAAATTCTATTCATACTATTATTAACTAATAGCTATTTTCAACCGGTTATTATGAGAAAGTCGAAAGTAGCGTTCAATGGCTAGAGAGCCTTAAGAACGGGCCTTGTACAGCACAATATAACTTAACTTCGTAGCAACCATATCGTCGCTATAAATGTAGACAAGTAACATTGCCGGTAAAACGTGAAAGATGCAGTCATAACTCAATTTTATTTAGCTAGTTCCACTATATTAATAACTATGTTCCTCCGAATAGTTTTTCTAACAGCTACGAACAAAAAAAGTCCATATACATTTTTGTCATGAGGTTTTGTTTTAAAAATATTGAAAGTTCAAAATCACATTACACTGCTTCCTATAAACAGCAAAAAAAACATGACACACATAAGTATTTTTCTAAAATATCGTTTTTATTTGTGTATGGATAGTTATCCAAATCTACTGCTTGTTTCAATATCTCTCTTTTGATAGATGTATGGATAGGTGTCCCACATTCCTCCATTCTTACTGCGTTGAATAAAGTATTCCGTGAATTGAGCTGTTAGAACATCTAAGGTTGGCGTGCTAAATATTTTAATTCGCGCGAAGGGTAAGTTCAAAAAATGCGTTTTTCAAATGATGCATGTATATTGATAAAATCTCTATTTTTATAAGGTATGGATGGATCTCTCATTTTCTTGGTTGTTTACTGAGTAGAACTAATTTTGTATACACAGGTCTGCTAGGACATGCTGTATGTTTTTCCGCCTGAAGGTATTTTGCAAAATATCCTTTTAATATTGTATGGTGGTATGGATCGGTCTCCCTTGTTCCTGCGTCTTACTGAGTGGAATAAAGTCTTCCCGTGAATTCACATACTAGGACATCTGATATTATCGCGCGTGCTTGTTATCTGAGTGGAATGAAGTGTTTTTAGACATATCTGGTAGGGTCTTCTTCTTGATTGCTTCTTTGTGGTGTAGAATAAAGTTTCGCTTTTGATTCGCTTACTAGCTAAATCTCCTTTTTAGTAGTGTATGGATGGATATCTAACATTTTATTCAGCGTGAAAGGCAACTTCCAAAATTCTAATTTCAAATGATGTATGGATGGGCCTCACACTCTCGTGCCTGTTTTCTGAGTGGAATAAAGTATTTTCTCGAATTGGCCGACCAAGAGATTTAATACTTCACCTTTCGCGATAGCGTTTTTGTCAGATCTCTTTTAGGTTGTATGTCAGGATCTTTTGCTCCCTTGCCTGTTTACAGAGTAGAAGAAAGGTTTTTTTATTCGCTTGCTAGAACATTGAACATTTCATTTGGTGCGAGCTTCTTCCTCCAAGGTGCGAGAGAGCTTTAACAAAATCTTTGATGTATGCACATGCAATGATATACGCACGCGTGTGCTACTCGCCCTTTCGGGTTTTTGAGTAGAAAGAAGTGATCGTTGGATCGTTTTTTTATTCTGTTCTTTTTTTTATATTGCGTAAGGTTATTCCCCAAAATACTTTTTTTAATGATGAATTGATAGGTTTCGCTACTTGTCTAATTGTTTTTTAATCAGAATAAGCTTTGCCTTGTTTTAGCTTCAGAAGACATTCAATATCGTATTTATTGCGGGAATGGTTTCCTAAATTTTGTTTTCGGTATTGTATGTGTAGGTATGGATGGGCCTGGCTACTTGCCTAAATACTTACCCTAATAGGACATACTTTCCCAATTACTTAATTCAATTCGCTTGCTTGTGTACTGACTAGAATAAAGTTTCCCCTTGCTTTTTTGTACAGCATGCGTTTCCGAACAAACTCGTTAAAATTTAGAACAGTTGTACACGTTTCATGTGATCAAAAAACGACCTTAAATGTTAATCGAGATATTTAGTAGGCCTTTGCGTTTTAATTCTCAGTATTTAACCAAAATTTTTTTTAAATTTTGTTTAAGGATGCATTTCACGTTGCAAAAATTAAATGCATACGGTATGGATGGATGCGTTGTTTTATGAATGACAAGCATATGCCATAACCCATTGGGTAATTCATTACTCTGCAAGTAATAAAAAAGACACTGTTACATTAATACATGCAGTCATGTTGCCGAGCATAGTGATACATACTAACTCTTTGTAGCCCTTCCCTGGCCTCTTCCCAGGTTAACTTGTGTTATGTTATATAAGTACAACGTCGTCCGTAGCGAGTTTATAATAATACAACCTCGTCCCTGGCTATAATCGCTGTTGCGATGTCAGAAAAATACAACTAGTAACTTTTTAAACGTCCTGGATATTTACGTTACACTTTAATAAGGGACATTAAGTTAACGTGAATTTTTTTAAAAATCTGGCTAAAAAGCGCCGAATACCAGTTGGCTGCAACAAAGTTTTCAAATAGGTGGCTACACCCTTTACTTTAATAAAAACTTTGGCGAAAGTCTAAAGTTTGTTAATTCAAGGAGACAACAGTTTCAATAAACCTGTAATACTTAGCTAGGGTTTTTAGCTCACAATTAATTTTGTAACAACAAGCTTTATGATGTGTTTTTATTTGAAGTGACATTGAATTTTGTGAATTCCACGTAAATTATGTCTATTGTTGTAAGACTATGAAAGTTATTGGTTCGAATCCAATCCATCTTTAAAAGGTGGTAGTTCAAATTGAAGAACAACATGGTGTGCAGTAATTAGTTTCATACTGCAACAAACAATAATCCAAATCAATTCAAAATTTATAATTCATACAGTAATACCCTTATTCTGTCTTTTTGTGTGCAAAATTGCGGTGTAATAGAATAAGCTCCATTAATCTCGCCCAAAATCTACAAAAAAATCGAAGGTTCAATTCGATATCCGCGGTATTTTAATTATTTTTAATTGCCATTGATAATAAGAACCGCCGTACGCTTTGTTACCCAGTCTTTTGTAACCAAATCATCAAGTTCTATCCATGCCAGTACCGATAAGTAACGATATGGAGGAGATTCTTATTTATCTTTTGCCGCTTTTTTAAAATGGAAACAAATCAGAAATTTAAGCTCTTTCGAATTTTTCTACCGTGATTAATGGTTCGACAACGAAGATTTGAACAGTCAGATTTGAATAGTAAAGTTGTTGGGTTTTGACAAGGTTAAAAATGTTCTCTTTATGACTTTTTTGACTTCTAAGGGATTTGTTTTTACAACATACTCACTATAAAAAAACGGACAATATATCGATAATGTAGAATGGATATTATGTCCATATGCACTGGAATGAACGGGCTTCTAAAAATTGATATAAAATGGATATAATGATGATTTTTTCAGGAGATCCGAGAATCCATATAATATAGAGACCTGGTGACCAGTGTCAGGACGGAGCGCATCGCTGCTGCACTGCAGGGCGCTCCGCGGTTTACGGACTACTGCATCCTTGTACCCCACCCTCTTCCCTGTTTTCAGACAAGGAAATATAACACTAAGATTTATTTATTTAAGACATCATCAGGTATCTACAAACTTGAGAAGCCGCCACTTACACTAGACAGCAGAGGCTGTAGCCAGGATACCCAGCTCAACCTTCCACAACATTTTATATCATACTTTATGGCTAGCCTAGTTATTTAAGCTTTCTTTGATAGAGAAAGAAAAAATTGATCATAAAGGCGGTTGGAAGGGACAACGCTGGGTCTCCTGGCTAAATTTATGGCTAGACAGACTGTAAAACTCGTTTTTTCACAGAACTGTGCGTTTATCTGCACGATAGTCGTTTAGGGGAAGTAGCCAATGTTATTTATTCACAGGTAATCAAGATTCTAATATGAAAGTGGAAAATAATAAACTGCCGTCATTAGCTAGGAGGGGGAGGTGTGGGGGTGGGTTTTGGAGATGGCCAGCCAGTTAGGCGCGTACAAGAGTTATCTTACCTTCTTTCTTGCCTCCAGCGGGGAGTTAGGGGGCCACCAATCCATACTGTGTATTTTACCGTGGTCACTCACAAACAGAGTTGTTTGCCATGGTATAGACAACCGCCAAAAACTAAATTGCTTAAAAAGGATAACTACCATAACACAGGAACTCACAGTATAGTACTAAACTTGCACAAAGTAGAAGGCTAAGGAGCATAAAATATCAATTGTTTAATAACAGTCTATGAAGTGTTCTATAATGGAAGATCATTTGAGACTTAAGTAATCAGAATCAGATAGTTTGTTGGTAAAGGTTGCTGAATATTGTTCCATGATTTAAAAAAATGAACGCTGAGCGAATGTAGTTTGAAGGTGGTTGTATATCTGCACTAGGTACACTAGGTAACTTGTGAGTGAAGTGCAGAAGAAGTATATTTCGAGCTAAAAATGGTTCCTTCCTGACCAATATAGTAAATTTCAAAAGGAATAATTGAAACAAGAACGTGTTGAAATTTCAATAAACACATTGAAAATGTGTATGTACTTTTCATGATACAATCACACAATGGTGCCATGGCGAAAATTTATTTCATGAAATTTAATTTCACTTTTCGAAAGTTTTCTTCAATTCAATTCAATCTTGCAAAGTTTCTATGATTAAAGTAGGTAAGATATATTCTATCATCTGAATATATCTTCTTTTTTCATGAAAAAGATCTAGAGTGGATCTCAACAAAGAATTATCCTGCTAGCAAAATGGAAAAGTTGCTCCGTGAAAAACTTAAAAATAACAACAGCTAGCGAAAAGGACAACGACACCTTATTTCATGGGT
Source organism: Hydractinia echinata (assembly GCA_030067915.1). NCBI lineage: Eukaryota > Metazoa > Cnidaria > Hydrozoa > Anthoathecata > Hydractiniidae > Hydractinia > Hydractinia echinata. The sequence goes on along the minus strand of JASGCC010000298.1, from coordinate 65,224 downwards.
AGAAGCAATGCATATAAGGACAAACAAGAAACAAAGAAGGCAGATAATAAAAGGAGAATTGAATTACATAGTATGTAAATCTGTGGAGACGTTGATAAAAATTATAAATGTTGAAAATTATATTGTATGGTATAGTAAAACTTGCGAGCCAACTGTTTATGTATAAAATAGAAGTAGAGGGTTTAAATTTTACAATTTTTAAAGTTTTTAAATTTTACAACGAAGGCTTGATGCTGAAATATTTTGCTCAATGTGTTTTTATTTCTAAATATATACAGTATTAGGATATGGTTATTAGAATTAGGTAACATACTATATTTTTATCTCAAAATATAAGTCAATTTATTTGCAGATTTTTCCGGCTTGATATTCAAAAAAAAATTGTTTGTTATTCTGAATTTTGGACAGTGAAACATACTCCAATACGTTTTTGTTGATACATGTGTCATCATACTTTATTTTCTACTTTTTCAGATTTGAAGGAACACATTCCAATTAGCATTGGATTTTTTGGGTAAAATGCCGCCATCACAAAACAGTTCTCAACTATCATGGGTAGACTTCATGAAATGTTATAACACCATTGCGGGGGCGAAGACAGTAACTTCGATTTCCCATGGATGGAAAATACAGGAATTGATGGTAAGTAGAATTGTTGTTACATTTCTTGACACTCCATATATCATGATTTTACAGTCATTGTGAAAACATTCGGATCGAGGTACTGTAGGGTTTAAAAAATAGTGGCAACAACGAAAATGAGCTGTTGAAAAGATGTGAAGAAGAAGTCGGCATACTCAAAAAAAGAAATGTCTAGCTATACTTGCTTTTTTACAAAGATATTATGGAATAATTGGAAAATGACATAGATATCAATAGCTCCAACTTTTATGCGAATGAGGTATGGTGAATGCTTCTTTTGCCTAATTGTGCTAGTTTATATTTATTTTTTTGGTTTTGTCAAATGTACAGGATTCTTCTTTATTGTGTGCTTCTGATTGAGATATCTTGACAACAGCTGTTGCACTTTTAAAACTTAGGATTAGATATGGTTTCTCAAATGCTTCGCTATGACATTTTTTTTATATTTCAGTGCTTACCAATGGCGAAAAGGTTAATCCTGAAGAGGGACATAGACATCGCGGAAAGGCAACTGTTGGAAGGGTGTCAGGAATTTGCGGGTGTCATTGCCATTGATCAAAACATATCTGCTATAGACAATGAAGATGATTTGAGCGACAAAAACAGTGACAGTGAAAGCGATTTTTCCCTGTCCGGCTCAGACAGTGACCCGGAATAATGTAGCTTTTATCGTCTGTATGTATATTTGAAACTTGAAAATATTATTTTGTATCCTAAATTAGGCTATCAACACGACTTAACTAGGATATAATAGCTGAATTAGATTACATAGCCTAACTTCATTTGAAATTGCACGACACATTGAAAGAGTAGTTTAAAATTTTTTGCGGAACTGAGCGAAAGCAAGCTTAGCACAGGGATCCGGCATCCTGCTTTGAAACACCAGGTTATGCCACAAGTGACGGTGTTACCAGCGTTCAACATCCGGTGGAACGATTAATAAAAACCGTAAACTGTGCCACATATTAAGATAAAGCGCTTTAGTACAGGTATGCAGTATGTTGTAAATACAGTGAAGCACACACAACATTATGGTGTTTCAGGTTAATATGTATATTTTTTCTAAAAAAACTTCCCACAACTTTAGCGGAAATAAAAACACGGTTTACAACCCGTTGTTTTGTTACCCCGTCATAGCGAAAACAATCAGTCAATATTATTTTACTTTGTGAAATAAGTTTCGTTTACAAACGTTTACAAATTAATTGTGACACCGAGCTGAGTACTCGTACACAGGTGGCACATCTATATTATAATACCCGTATATGTCTGTCCGTCTGTCACGCAAAATGGTAGCTTCGCTGCGCAAGTAGCGAGACGCACGCAATGCGGTATAAAAAGGACGGACGAACCCGTGGATTTTTCCACGGGCTAACGACTAGTTTGTATAAAAGTAATACCCTTTTCCAAAAAACTTTATTGTAGCCTCGGTTTAAACAAAAACACAGAAAACAGTCCGTTGTTAACACACGGCTTAGCACTTTACAGGTAAACAATGTCGCAGTAATAAACCTTTGACTTTTTCTAAAGTTTATATTAAATATATTTATATAAAAAATTATTTAAAAATTCTGATGCAGTCAACTGTATTTGGCAACTTTCACTTTTTAGCCAGAGGTAGCCAACAGCATCAGATCTGTAAAGAAAACACAAAAATCATGTTGGCAGGCATGGGAATCGACGATGGCATTCGGCAATGCCGTCGTAAATGCCTTCATACTTTGCACTGACGACGGCAAAAAAAATGCTGACTTGACTTTTTTTCTAGTTTTTTTTTCAATAAATGAGTAAACAAGGGAAACTATTATTCTTTTACAATCTTTTTGACACAACGATGTTAATTACTTCGTCCGTCTAAATTATTTTACGTTTGCAAAAAAACAAGTTAGTATAATTACGCAACATTATTTGCTTCTGACAAGCCGTTATCGTGCCACAAGATTGTTGTTAAAAACGTATTTTATAACGCTCAGACCACTCTATAAATTGTATAAGAATATTTACATGTTAAGTTAATTTAGGACTATAAGAGTTGTCTAAAAAAAAGTTGAAATAATTGTTTTCTGAAATTTCCACATCAATATCGGAAAATACTTCTCAATTTTTATTTCTAACTTCTTGCGAAGAATTTAAATGTGACACCTGGCTTCAAAAGTATTTCTGGAAAACAAAACAAACACGCAAGACGTGATTTTTTATCATTATGGTCAAGGAAAAACAGTATTGAATTGGAACTATTCCTGCCTTAGATACAAGATTAACGAAAATAACGACGTAACAAAAATAGTTTGAATAAGTTTTTGAGAATAAGTCCAATTGGCGAAGCAAAAAGAATTAAATTTACGCAGGATATAATCCTCCGTAAATTCATTTTTTTTATTTCGCCATTTTCTCTTGTTTTTCTCTTGATTGTTTTTTACTGTAGCTATCTTGTTTTCAACTGTATTTTGCATAATATTCCGAAAGTGATACATGACGTCAAATGTTAAAACAATAGATTTACAAAATTTCAATAGAGAAAGATCATCCGTTTAATCGAAAAAGATGAACACAGTTACAAAGCAGACAATGGCTATTAGGATAGAGACTAGGTGTATGCCCATAGAAGAATCCACTGTATTTCTCATTTAATCCATGTAATAGACACACATACATCAAAAAGTAAATAACACTGCAGTGCGAATTTTACGATCTGCCTTATTCAAGGATCAAAAACTAAAAGCATGTGCATCGAAAAAATAACCAATGAAAACTCCAACAACTGCTTTAGGCTGGACTTATAAAAATTGGTGTTTACAGTCGCCCGACCAAGTCAGTAATATAGCGCCGGGTGGAAAACTTTTTTTGGATCAGTTACAAAAAATTTATTTTTCCTTTCTGTAGATGCACGAAAGCCAGCCTTAACCCTTAAACTGCTAAGGACCTATTTGATAAATCGTACCCACAAACCAGCCACTTTTGCCCCAAAATAGAAAATTTTACACACCACTACGTAAATTTAGATATCTGGAGTTCTACAAAGAGTTAGAAGTTCAGTGAGCCCATTTTGGAAAGGTTATGAAAAGCTGTAACTCATTAATTAATAAAATATAAGAGATTCTGCTGTGTTATACAAATTTTTTTATCATGAATACAGTATTTATTTATTTTTTTATTTAGATTTAAAAAAATGCAGTCAGCACGGTTTAGAAAACAATGAACATGCCTTTTTGGAAAAACATTTAGATAAATTTAACTAAACCTTTATATAAGTATAAACTATAGCCATAAAAACTGCATATAAACATGTTATTTGACTCTGAAACAACAATATTTATTTTGTAAAGAAAAAATTAAAAAAATTAAAAAGAAGTTTAAAAAGTTCTTATGAAGTTTTTGTCCATGCTTTATAAACCTCCTCATATTGATTTTTAATGTGAGATATAAACTAAAGTATGGCCCATTTTAAATCCCTCTGGAACAGACTTGTCGGTGGATCTAGCACGTGGAAGGTTGGTAGGTCCACTTTCACTATCAGCTTGGCTAGCATTTTGGTCATTTCTAGCCTCAAATTCTACTTCAAAGCCTTCGAAATCAGACAATGAGTTGTCTGAACCAAACGAAATATTATACTCGTTCTCTCCAATTGCATCTGGAATAATTTCTTCGTCGAAATCGCTGTTTGCATTGGCAGCAATCTCAAAAATTTTGTTTTTTTCGTTAGCGAAAAACGTGTCGCTTGCTTCCACCATTTTGGATCGAGTTTAATGGTAGGGGCGCCCAACTATCGGTATTTAAAGCGCCAAGATTTCAATTAATATAAACGGCCCATTTTCGATTTATCGAGTCCAAAGTAGGGCCGTAGGGATTCCCGGACCTGTCCGGGGCTGGGTTTTTTTAACGGGAGACTGATCCCGGACTGGCAGGCTAAGGGTTAAAAACGAAACCCAATAAAAAATGAATTTTGTAAAACGTATTAACCACGAGTGCAAAGTTGAAACAACGTTGAACGCGATGATGTGTTGGCAGATTGGCTATATGTTTTTGGCATTAAATATATTTCTAGACATTTTTGATTTCTCTTCCCCCCTTTAAAGAGATTTTATAAACTTTATTCACTGTGTTTTTTCTTTGATATAACATCACAAGAACATTCGTGCGAAAGCTGTATTAAGGTACAGGACACCTAACCTCTCTCATGTTCTGGTTATATTAAACTCGCATGGGTGCGCACTCTTCTCGCAGTATTCTCTGTGACGATGAAGGTCAGGCTGACTTGTGGCATGGTTACAAATGGTCTTTCGCCTTTCGTTGGAGTCTCAGTGTAATGCACCAGAGGAGCATAAGAGTGTCAGCATGAAGGAAAGGGCCGACTTTAATGTTCTCTATACCTCACGTTCTTCATAATAACACAGACCATAAGCTTTGTTTTTGGTGGCGCTTATTTAGTACATTCTCTTAAAATGTAAGAAAAATATATCGTAGATAGACATGCTTTGAAAATAAAAATAAAATAAAATCCTGACTGACTGACCGGGTCAGTGCTGAAACCCTCACCTGGGTGATGGCAAACATATATATTTTCAAGTCCAGCCTTATATGTGACATTTAAAGCCAAATCTACTAAAATTATTTAATCTGACAATGCGATAAAGTAAATCAGTCAGTTCACCATAACATTATAAAATACATCCCACCCATAAAATTTAAATTTGCATTTTTGAAAGTCACAATCTGCATTATTTATACCTGCTGAAACAAAATGTTTAAAAATACAGGTAGGTGTAACAAAAACTAATAAAAACTCAGAATATCAAAATATATACTTGCTTCGCTCGTGTCAAAAGTACACCAGAGAAAACAAGCATACCAAAGGGATTCAAAAACCCTAACATATTTTGTTAAGTTGTACAAACTACTACTACTACACATTCCAATCAGCTATTTAGTCTATTGCATACAGCAACCCTACTAAATATTTGCACAAAATGTAAGAAATCAATAGTAAGACAACTAAAATCAGTTATTTCTGTCTACCATCCTTTTCCACAAACATTTAAAGAAAATATAAATGATTATGATGCTGTAAATGGGGTGTTACCATTTTTGCCAAAAGTTTGTGACGCTGTTCCTTCTATTGTGTTCCGCTGATTGCGATGATCAGAATACCGCATAGGATCACATGCTTTCCACGATTTGTTAAAGAAATATCATGATTAAAAGAATTTTTGACGCTGTCACAAGACCTTTCTATACAATTTTCCCCAGATTTTTATTACTGTATCATGTAAAGCTAAAAGAAACATTCCAAGAGACTCTTGTGATATTTAGTGGGTATATGCACACGTTCCCAGATGTAAAAAGAAAACAGTGCAAACGTTCCGAGCGTTAAAACAATGCAGCATTTTCATATTTAAGAACTAAATATATTTAAAATGAATGAAATGATTTAAATTTGTTTACATTTTGTTATGTTAACGACAACAACACTGAAACACCCCACCCTGTAGTGTTAAAAACAGTAACAACAGAACACAATACTTTTTACAGCTTATATAAATTCTTCTCTATAAGGTTATGCTGTTTTATTTAAGAACAATGTTTTATGTTTTAGCCTCAATATTCTAAACTTTTTGACAAATATTATCCTCGTTATTTAATAATTCTTATCATGACTGTGGCCAAAAAAAATATAATTTTTTAATAAAATGGAAAATTCTGCTACGTCAATTGTTGCTGTGGAAGAATAAAGAAATTTAGTTTACTTGATTTGCAATAAGAAAGTAAAAACAAACGATCAAGCTTAGACATATTCTTTGGATATCAACTGCTGACCCATTTTTCAGATTATAATCTTATTTCAATTACTAAAGTTGGCTTCGTTTGAAAGAGAATGGATTGGAAATGTATACAATTGTCTGGTAAATTTTCAACCAGTTCTCTTTGTAATGTTATATAATCGTACGTTCTTCTTTTTTTTGAAAAATATTTCTTAAATCAACTTTTTTGTTTTAGATTCAAATTATATTCAAACGCGACAGAACACAAAGATAGAAGATAAAGAAGAACAAACAAACAAAGATATAAAAAAGAGACAGTCTTCTTCGCTTTGTTTTTTTCTTTGTGTGAGATACTAAAACAGGGGTAAAATAAATTATTTAAAATATTATGGCCGTGTACAACACTGTCAGGCGCGGATCCAGGGTTAGTCCGATAAGTTGCGTGACTAAAGTGTAAATTTGACGAAAAATGTTAGCCAAGCAATGATACGCAGGTGTTGCAGACGGGGCGCGTTAAAATATCCGTTCAGATTCTATTTATTTTACGACGAAAAGCCACAGCTCACAGCCCTCTCCATTTCACCTATGGCGATGTTGACGTCAAAGTTGTGACGTCGCTACCATACAGACTGAGAGGGTTGCAAATTATAGCTTACAGATTTTGACTGATTCATTTTAACTAATCAGTCACCCAGTCAGTCAAAAATCAAATAGCTATGGCCCGCAACCCTCCCCATCTCACTTAAGGGGCATGTGACGTCAAAATCGTGACGTAATTTTCCCACTCTATGTGTAGTCCAACAATAAGTGGCCTGTAGCTGGCGTAGAAAATTTAGGTTCCGTACTGCGTGGTTACTTGAAACCTGTCAGGCTATAGTTTTAACTCCCATCCGTCAAGATCAGTCAAAGACTCACACCGTTTGGCTTGGATTCTTTCCGTACTATCATGGCTACTGCAGACATGTTGGTGTGGGTTCTTGCTGATTTAAAGTGTGCTAATGTTGAATCTCTTCGTGAAATGTAAAAAGAACTTTTAGAAAGTGTTCATTCTCGGACATTTTTGTTTTCTGGAGATATTTATCCCTTGGTTGGTAAAAGTCTGCATTCGAATTCAGGTGCAGATATAGCTAGCTAGAGTATAGCTACATTCCATCTGCTGAGAGTCGAGGTGTGAAGATAAAGGAATTATTGCTTTAAGGTGAGAAGTATGTTTTTTACTCTCCAACACCTTACATTTTCTTAAAGGTTTTCAGTATAGCTAGCTGGCTATAATTGTTTTTGTAATATGAGCTCATTGAACAGATTTTTCATCATTGTATTGTGAAGGAGTTATTTCTCAATTAATATTTGTGTTGTTATTAGAAGCAAGAACTTGACATCTGGATAAGTAAGGTCAGTGATGAAAATAAACAACTCTTCCACTCAACAAAAAAGGAAAAAAGATGGGGGCTCTAGGTGAAGCAAAGTAATTATCAGTTCATTTCTTCACACAAAGGCATTCTTATGACTTTTAATGAATTCAAATAAATCAGAAGGCATCAACCTACACTCAATAATAGTTTATAACCCCAACGATGTCCCCGTTAGAAGAAATCCACAGTAAAAGACCTTTCTTCACCAAATCCTAGCATCTTTTTTCCTGCCACGCAAATGCCAGAGCCAAGGAGCTTACCGCTAAAAAGTAAACAAATGACGTCACGCTGGAATTCATCTATACAGCTTAGCATCGTTGGTATTGGTAGGTGATAATTCCCTTGTTGATGTTTTGAGAATCTTGACATCCGTAGAACTTTTCTTGCATCATCCTTCCTTTTATTCCAAGCATCCTTGTTTTCAATATGCTTTTAAAAACCAAAAGGAAAATATTTTTATATCTGAAAAAAGTTTATTCAGATTTTTCCTGTCCCATATTGTTTGTGACATGATTCTTTCTCCTGAGGAGGCAGTGAAAGCAGAAGCAATCAACAACTGTACCCGTAAGACATGGTCGCCTTTTCTGTCAATACTTGCCTTGTCAACAATAATAAGAAAAAAAATTAATACGTTTTACCCACAGATCAGCTTGTTACGGTTTCGAACTCTATTTACGCAGTGTATCCACCCATCTATTTTACCTGATGGAGATCAGTTAAAATTTTTATTTTGTTATGAAAGTATTGTTAAGTCTGGTGTACACTCCAAACCAAATCATTACGTTCCCCTTGTTCCAGGTTGCAACCTTCTTAAACGAAAGTCGCACTTTCCTAATTCAGCCTGCAAGTGAACTCTATGACCTCATTATATATCGTTCCTGTGTATCTGAATAAATACATGGGTTGAGGTGTGTATGTATCATATCACATGTATGTACATTTCATCTTCATTATCCTGATCTTTCCATATTCTTATTGTTTATGTTATGTTTGTGTTTTATTTTGCTGTCCATGACTGGTGTGATCATTTGATTCACCTAGTCATGCTGATGAAGCCTGATATTGGCAGAAACAGCAAGAATTTATAAATATTGAAATATATTCACAATTGTCTCACTTTATTGTAGTTAATCCCTGTTAATCTCTGTTGTTGTTTTTTATAGTAAATTTTAGGGAAGACAATGTGTGAGCCATAAAGCGACCCATGATTGTGCCATGGATTAACATAGTCACCCACACAAGCATATTATAATATAGGATATAAGGTAAATGTGTGCCACATGGTATACTTGTCTTGAGTGCTCAGCCCATGGTTAACCAAAGTTGCAAAAAGATTTTTTAGAAGGGTATCTATATTGATATGTGACATTGTTAACCTGTGCAAGGCACTCACCCTAAAGGGGATTTACAACATCATACTGCATACCTGTACTAAAGCGTTTCTGCTGAGGTCCCCTGACTTGTTAGCATAATAAAAAGTTGAATTAACTAAGCTACGTGTGATGTAAAGTTCTCAATGTATATATTATGCACCTGTAAAGTTTTGTATATATGATCATGCCCTGTTGGTCTAATGGTTATGACACTTATGGATCTCTTACTTACATAAGTGTCATAACCTGGACAGGGCTAGAAAAATCTTTCACCTACAATAACCTGATATGATATATATAGCTATATATAGAGATAATTTGAAAGTGCTGAATTTATGCACACTTTCACTACTTTTATTTACAGCTAGAGCACAAAAATGCACTATGTTAAGAAAAGGAAGCCATACTTGTTCGTCTTGGTATGTCTGAAAGCATTGCTTTTAAAGGAGACTGACTACAAATTTTTTTGATTGCAAACCTAGAAATGTCTTCTTAATCCACAACGGAGCTGTCTATTCTAACAATTCAAACAGCTGAGAATTTAAATAAAAACAAAAGCTCACTCACCATACTGGCCCCCCCCCATGCTGCCATACACTAAAAAAAGCAAAGCTACGAAGTAGCTAAATCAACCAATCAATAAAGTGATAACAAATTTCACCCAATTATTTTCTAATTCGCTGCGCTCAACCGAAAATAACCTTATTTATTTTCTTATTTTTGCGACAGGGAAGACTCAAAGAACTTCGACTAGTAGTAGTAGTTATGTACGAAAAAGTTAGGGTTAGGTGTTTCAAAGGCCTAGATTCCTTGTAACATATAGCAAATGCTCTTCGTCGTCCTCCACATAACCATCTTTGGCTGTCTCCGAACGCCATCTACCATGTCGTTTAAAAAGACGGTCTGGGACGTCTGCATTTGCCGCTGCTGTTGCTCCTCCAGCACGTAGGCTGTGGAGTCCGAATCTTGTCCTATCCAATCCGATTGATGCCAGTGCATCGAGTGCATTTTCTCTTGTTGTTGTGTAGCTGATTGGGCGATTCATCTTTTTAAAACTTCCGAATTTGTTGTTTGATGTAACTGTGACCGCCCTAAACAGATAGGAATCAGGCTCAACAGGTACATACTTCATATACTCAGTTAAATTATATACTGGGCAGATCCCATTTCCGCAAGCGCTGATGTAAACCCAGTGTCCTTCTCCGTAGATATCTGTTTTGCTTTTCGCTATGAACAGTTTCATAAAGCTATTTTTGTAATTGACGTCACATCTTTTCAGATTACTAATTTCCGGAAACCTAAGAAAGCCACAGAATCCCAAGAGAAAGATATTAAAAGTTCTAAGTTTGTAAAGGTTAACAGCTTCGCTTTTAACAAGTTGTTTATGTAATGCGTGCAAATGTTCAACCGTAATTATGTCTTTCTTGCGAGTTTGATGTTGTAGTAGGCGTTTAGCGGCTTCGAGCATATTTTTTGGTAAAGTGTGGTCGCATGGGTTATTGTAGCCTGTCAAATTGTGAAAATACTGGATAGCGTAGAATGCGATTTCGATTTTAGGATAAGAATTGTTCATTTGGGTTAGGTTAAGTATGTACAACGCAACTGTTAGCGGTAGAGCTGGTAATTTTGATACAGAATATTTTTGACACCATGTATTCCATGAATTAAAAGAATAATAGTACGTTTTTATCGTGTTATTCGCCCTGGAATTTAAGATATATTCTGGTAGATCTTCTGCTAAATGCCTCAAAGTTTCGTTTTCCAAATGTTGCGTAAAATGACTTGCAAAGAGTTCTAAAATGTAAAAAACATTGCCTATTGATTTTAAGAGTTTTTGTGTGTCCAGTGACTACATGTCTTAGTCCAGTGACGACACCGTCGCTGTCCCTGTGGATTCGGTTTATGTAAATTGCAGTTTGAAAGCTATTATTTTTGCACTCTCCTTGAGTAACGCATAAATTGGGATTGTCAAAGATCCTGAAGTTTTTAATAAATTTTTGGAAGTCCCCTGTTGAATCAGTTAAAAATGGCCGAAGCGCTGCCGAAGGCCAGTATGGGGCCACCAGTGTGCCCGAAGCTTTACAGGTCTGCATGTGTTTTAAAACCTTTGATATAGTTTGAATCGGGGGCACGAGTAAATTATTTTCGTTTTCCCACGAGGTATTAAAGGCGTTTACGCATTCAGTTTCCGGACAATAATATTTTGAGTTGAACCTGCCCACCTTTTTGTTTTCGTCATTAGCAAACCTATCTACGGTGAATGGACCCCAGAGCCTGTTTAGGTATTCGAAAAAGCTTTTTGTGATTTCCCAATTGTCCGTGTCCGTAAAACGACTTAATTTATCAGCGTATTGAATTTGGTTTCTTGGGACCCATTCGACATTTAAATCTATTTTTTGTTTCTTACAAATATCAAAAATATTTTCTGCCAAAATCTGTAAGTTTTCCTTTGAGCTGCCTCTTTTTATTATACAATGGCTCGCGTAATTATCTGTCTTCCAAAGTACTGCTTTGTTGCATAAAACTGATTTTAATGATTGTAGCGAATATTGTATAGCATATAGCTCTCTCCACGTGGAGTGCATTAGGCTTTCCGTTAGTGTGAAATTCTTAATAGAAATATGCATTCTATTCTTGTGCCACGTGTGTGCACCCAGCCCTGTATCGCTCGCATCAGAACAAACGATTAACCAGGGAGTATTTCCCCGTGTCATTGGTCTCTCAGTGTGTTTTAGCAGATTGTTCTTTCAAAAGAACAGTTCTTTCACAGCTTCTGAAGCGTGTGACATGTTCATTCGGGAGTCCCATGATATTCGCGATTCAATAAGATAATAAACTCGTCTAATTTTCAGTTGGGCCAAATTGCCTATAACAAATTTCATGGATATGATTTTTCCCGCAAAATTTTGCTAATTTTCGTGCTGACGTGTACGGTAGGGAATCAAGAATGAATTGTAAACTCGAAAGAGTAGAAATTAATCGCTGGGAAGGTATAGAAAAAAGTTTTTTCTTCAGATCTAGATTAATGCCGAGCCATGTCATGTTTTGAGTGGGACTCCACAGAGATTTGTCGTTGTTTGCGACAAACCCAGATTTCTTAAGCGAGTCTCGGACGAAGTTTGACGCCCCCAGAGTCGATTCATAGGTATTGCTTGTGCCAGCGCCGTCATCAATAAAACATGCAAATTTTATAGCATGTTCTCGCCAGTGTTTTACGAGGACTCGCATTGTTTTTGTGAAAATAAAGGGGGCAGAAGAGAGACCAAACGGAAGGACTGTAAAAACAAAATACCTTTTTTCGCCATTTGTTACCCAAGAAAAATCCTAAATATTTTTGATGCTCTGGAGCAATTTCTATGTGATGATAGCCTTGTTTTATGTCAAATTTAAACATGAAACCATTTTCCTCAACAAATTCTCCGAAAATCTTCCAATCATCGAATGTGGTTTTTTGTTTGTACACGTGTTTGTTTACATGTCTCAGGTCAAGAATAAGTCTCTTCTTATTTTTGGACGAACTAACGCTCAGTGGATTAACCACGTGTGGCTCAGTAGCCATCTCTTTTATTCTTCCTGTTTTAAGTAACTCGTGTAATTCCTTATTTACAAAATCTTCATTGTCAAGAGCCGAACAGTTGTTTTTGAAAGAAGCCTTTTTAGGGGTGGTGAAAAAGGGAATTTTGTATCCGTATTTTATAAGTTCTAAAATAGTTTTATTAGTGCCTATGTTCTCCCAGTAAGGTAGACGCCGCCTGAGATTGCCCTTCACGGTATGTGGAGGATTAGCTTGGCGCGAATAAGACCTATTGCATTCAGAAAAATTATATACAGTAGAAACAGTATCACACTTAACTTTTGCCTTTTCTTTAGGGTTGTTTGAGGTCAGGGCAGTCCTTTCGCCAATGTCCTTGTTTTCCGCATCCGAAACACAGAGATCGCTGTTGTGGCTGTTGGTAACTTCGCTGGTATTGATTCGCGAATCTTGGTTGCTGTTGAGATAGCCCGAAGATAGGCCTCCCCGGAGGTGCAGATTGTGAGCCGAAGGGGATAAAATTTTGATGCTGCGAAGGGTGTGTGAATGAGGAAGACTGGTATGGGGGCCGACGTGGAACATGCTCGAAGGTTGACTTTCTCTTGGTCGCCTTTTTCTTGTTCAGAGCCCGGTTTTCCGCAGCCTTCATCTTTTTGTCATCCTCTGAATCGCTGGCAAGATCGTCGGATAAGTATTCGTCGACAGCAGCCCATCCAGCCGGAGATTTATCTGCGAAACGGATACATTTGTTTCGCTTGTGGAGATCATCTATGACATTATCAATCTTTTTGGAAGATCTTGTAATCGAACCATCTTTTACTAGTTGTTTTATTATTTCTAGACTTTGAATTAAATCGCTATTGAATTGATGTTGTATTTTATTACCTCTGAATTTAAATTCGGTTTTACTGATCTTGTGCTGCTCCAGAAGACGTTTTTCCAAGTTTTTCGATCCAGTGGTAAGCCTCTGTTCTAGATTTTCGTTCTGTTCTTGGAATTTACGGTCAAAGTAGTTTGTTAGATGTTGTAGTATGTCGGGTTCAGCGTTATTTGTGTCCATTGACGCTTCTTGTTGCTCAGTCATTTTGAGTGAATTGTGGACAAACAGTTTTAACGTGTACGGTTCAAGAACTAATTGACATGTGAGCGCTTCCATGCCTTGTACGCCCTTTAAACACTTAAAAAACCACGTGACCGGCCTTGGCCATACATACGAAAATAAATTCAATTAATAACGTTTTTCTATGTAAAGTGCCCGTTGCTTAACGTTACTGAGTACTACATGTATTACAGTATATTACTAAGTACTACAGTGTATTACTGAATACTACAAGGTATTACAGTGTATTACCGAATACTACAAGGTATTACAGTGTACTACCAAATACTACAAGATATTACCGTATATTACTAAGTACTACAGTGTATTACAAGGTATTACAGTGTATTACTGAATACTACAAGATATTACCGTATATTACTAAGTACTACAGTGTACTACTGAATACTACTACAATGTATTACAGTGTATTACTGAATACTACAAGGTATTACAGTGTACTACTGAATACTACTACAAAGTATTACAGTGTATTACTGAATACTACAAAGTATTACAGTGTATTACTGAATACTACAAAGTATTACAGTGTATTACTGAATCCTACAAGGTATTACAGTGTATTACCGAATACTACAAGGTATTACAGTGTATTACCGAATACTACAAAGTATTACAGTGTATTACTGAAGACTACAGGGTATTACAGTGTACTACCAAATACTATAAGATATTACCGTATATTACTAAGTACTACAGTGTATTACAAGGTATTACAGTGTATTACTGAATACTACAAGATATTACCGTATATTACTAAGTACTACAGTGTATTACCGAATACTACAAGGTATTACAGTGTACTACTGAATACTACTACAAAGTATTACAGTGTATTACTGAATACTACAAGGTATTACAGTATATTACTAAGTATTACAGTGTATTACTGAATACTACAAGGTATTACAGTGTATTACTGAATACTACAAGGTATTAGAGTGTATTACTGAATACTACAGGGTATTACAGTATATTACCGAATACTACAAGGTATTACAGTGTACTACTGAATATACTACAAAGTAATACAGTGTAGAACACGGCATACTAATAAGTACTACAGTATATTACTGTGTATTACAAAGATATTACACTAGGCAGTAGTATGTATTAAGAACATTACGACGTTGATAAAGTGCTTAACGTCGCGTGTCGGATGCAGTTGAGCTGTCGTCGGGGCGAAGAATACGACAATGCCGGGTCCAGTTGAGGTTGTGTTGAGGTTCAAGTATACGACATAGTCGGGTACAGTTGAGCTAGTGTTAAATGGAGTCAACGCCGCGGTTATACTGTTTTTTGGTCCTGTGAACGACTTTATATTATCCGATCAGAAAATCCTGGGAAAAATCCGACCGCCCGACCGACTCATTTTTACAGGAACTTCAGGACGGGAACATATAACTTTTTTTTTGATGATGGCCTAAAGCTAGCTAACAGACTTATACTGATATTTTCTAGCCTATGTATTGGCTTAGCTAGCTAGTGCTAGTTCCACATACTAGGTAGCTAGCAGACCTTCAGTGAGATATTTCTTGCCATAGCTAGTTAGCTACATATTTTTTTAAAAGAAACCTAAGCATTTAGTTGAGCCTGGATGGAGTTTCTTAAAATTTGAAAAAGAAACCTAAGCATTTGGCTGAGCCTGGATGGAGTTTCTTAAAATTTGATAATTTGAGCCTCAAAGTGTTTGGACTATGGTTTTGATATTGAACAACATTTGCTAGCTATGTTTATACATATTTTTTCTGTTGTACATTAGCTATATGTATAAAAGTTTCTTAATGTTGCAGATTTCTAAAAATTTGGTCTTTCTGAGCCTAAGGTTTCTTATAAACTGGTTTCTTATAAAAACAAACATGTATATAACCTTTCCTTGCCATGCTTAATGCCTTTGCCTTGGCAACCTCTCCGCAACACTTTCTATATTGATTGCAACACGTCAGTTAGATGGCAAAACAGAATTACATTTAACCTTTTTAATTAATTCAGCGTAAATTTGAGGCAGCTCATCAAAATCTTCGTTTTCGAAAACTAACTTCACACGCTCTCTCAAGCTCTTGCAAGCCATGTTGAGAACGGAAAGAATCTTCCGCATGCCCTACTGATATTTATACCAAAACGCCTACAAGCCTTTCAATACATAGAAACTATTTTGACAGGTTTGTTCAAAACTTTCTGACTAAAAATAGGTCAGGCCCGCATAGGTTGATTCTAGTCCACGGTGAAAGCCTCACGGGATAACCTAGGGCCAAGACTGGCTGACTTCAGATTTCCTGACTAAAAATAGGTCAGGCCCGCATAGGTTGATTCTAGTCAACGGTGAAAGCCTCACGGGATAACCTAGAGCCAAGACTGGCTAACACAGGTTAGGTCAACATAGGTTGATCCAATTCGCCAGATAGTGTAGTCAAATTAGTGATCAACCCGGAAAAAATTGTTAACTTAGTAAATTTGGTATCAACAGAACCGCAATCTTATGTAGAATAACATATCAAAAATCCTCCGAAAAATATCTTGGGCAACATTGTTTTTTCGGGCCAAACCCGGCAGGGGGTATTTTGGCCCAGTCGAAAAATGGGTTTTCGGGCGATTTTCTCAAATATGGTTATGCTATATACCGTTAGAAGCGAAATTTTATTCTGATTACAAAACTCTTAGGCACCGTTAGTCAGAAACCAACAGGGAAAAAGATATGTTCAATTTTCTGAAGCATATTTGCACGAAAATCTGCCTAAATTACTCTCTCTTTATTTCAAGTTTTCTTCAAGTTTTCTTCTTTAAGCAAAAACGTTCAAAATTTTTACAAACGTTCGAAATGTTTGATCTTAACATTCGAATTAGAAAGTTCGAAAATGTTAATTAAACAGGAGAATGGAAGAAGTAGCGTCGTTTTCAACAGAGAAATGTGTAATTTGCTTGGAAGATTTTGAAGACGAAAATTCAAAAGTTCAGATTCGAGAAAAAGCCATAGTATCTATGATCAAGTTTTGTAAATTACGAAATAATGCAAAGTTAAAGAGCTATCTATACAGCTGCATGAATCAAAATATCCAAGTACTGGTTCACAAAATTTGTCGACGGAACTTTACCGATAAAAGACGTCATTTTAAGTGCTCTCAAGATCCTATTCCTGCTAAGAGTTTGCGATTAAGCTTGAACGATTTCATTGGATAGAAAAATGCTTTCTTTGTGGAAAAGAAGCCACCTATGACAAAAAGCATCCAGAGCGAAACCGAAGTACTGTGCATAAGGTAAGGGTGAGCCTCAGGACCCTAACAAGTTTCTGTGATAATTTTCCTGTTCTGTGACCACGCCAATATACACACATGTAGAAAAGTGTGTTCAAAAACTAAGAGTTCTGTTACAGGTGCAGTAGTTTTGTTGAACAATAATCCAAGAATCCCTTTTCAAGAAAGAAACAGTTTTATTGGGTCAATCTGTAGGTTAGTGATAGCCGAAATTGCAATAAAAGGCCAATACCTGTTTATTTTTTAGGTGACACTCATTGATTTGCGTCGACGACTAATCGAACAATGCTTTAGAAGAAATGATGACTGGGGTAACTTAGTCCACACTAGATTGAGTTGCACGATTGATTTGGTGGCAGACGATGGGATTTATCATAAAGACTGTCTTCAACGTTTTATGACATTTCGTTCTCCGCCTGGTGTAACTACAAATCCAGTTGGAAGACCTGTCGACGAGGGAATGCAGCAGTGGTTTCAAATGCTATTAATCTGGCTTGAGGTAGAATCCGATGGAGACGTTTATACCTTACAGGAATTGCATGCGAAAATGCAAGAAATGGCAGATGGAGAAGATGTGTATTGTTCTAAACGGCTTAAGCAATTGTTGCAAAAAGAGTATGGAGATTGTATTTATTTTGCAGAGATAGATGGTCGCTCTAATGTGGTATGTTTCCAGAATATGGTTAACTATATTCTGAAAGATGCTTGGTAAAATTCCAGAATGACAAGTAAAGAATTGGAAGCGGAAAGGATCATCAAGACCGCAGCGAAACTGATAATGGCAGGAATCCGTGAAAAAAAATATGATAACACACACTATCCAACAAACGAAGAAATACTGAATAAGGACGACTGCTTGCCAAAGAGCTTGAAATCGCTGTTATAGCTTCTCATTAAGCCAGAGTTAAAACAGCAAAGTATTGGACAAAGCATTGTATTTGCAGCTCGCCCTTTGAATGGTAAAATCACTGTGCTGGTTCAAGCTTAATCCAAGATAACGAAATACAGTTGAACATTCAGATCCAACAAGAAACACTCTCCGTAAAGGTTCTATAACATTTTCGATGAAATCTTCATTCCCGCCCCAACAAAAATCATCAACATGTGTGGCCATTACTCCTGATAATTGTTGACCATGATGCCAGTAAAATATTGCAGGATCACTCTTGCTCACCGAGACATTAAGATTTATGAGCTCTTCCTTTACACGCAAATACCAACAGCGAGAAGCATCCACCAAACCATAAATGCATTTCTTAAGCTTCCACAAAGAATTTCCATTATCAGCTTCTTTTGGAGGTTTCAGGTAAACAGTTCTTTCCATTTCCTTTCCTTGTAAAAATGCAGATTTGATATCAATAGAATTGCATCTCCAATTATTGTAAGCAATGAGGGTGAGTATCAAACGCAAACTTTCCTTCGAGCAAGTTGGGGAGTCTTTTAAAATGTCATTTTCTGTCTCCTCGAAGCCCCGTGCAACTAATCTGGCTTTCATCTTTTTCTTCCCATTCAGTATTTTCTCAGTCACGACCCATCTCACAGACAATGCCTTTTGTCCATGGTTTTCAACATTTTCATAAACCTTGTTCTCTTTCCATTTTTCCAATTCGTCAATTTTAGCATCCAAGACGTCTGAATCTGCAAATTTTACTTGCGAAAGAAGTACCTCTTCTGTGTTTATTGGCTGCCAACTTTCAATTTCCTCCCAATCAACACATGACAATGAATTACTATCTACATCTCGTATATTCAAATAGGATTTATATTTTCCAGTTGCTTTACCACCTCTTGATATAATTTCCACATCTTTAACTGTATCACAGTCCTTGAACTTACACTTTGCAAATGACTTAGCTTTGGGTTTAACGGAACCATCAAACCACTTTTGGTCTTGTGTGTCACTGTTTGTTACATCTAAGGAAAGTCGACTTATGCTACTGGTTAGATTATTTATATCATTAATTTCATCTGATGCAACTTGTCTCTACTTTCTAATGGCATCCCTTCTTTCTGGTTCATCACTTTGGAAGTTCTGCAAATCAATATCAGAATTTTCAGCACTGTCATCACTATCTCTAGCGTATGTTGAGGAAATTGAACCTATTAAAATAGAAAAAGAAAGAAAGGGGAAGAAGAATTATCCACTAAATGAAAATGAGATCAGGGAATTCAGAGCTTTAATAGGACGGCTGTGCTGGTTAAGTGGACAGACCAGACCCGATATCATGTTTGAAGTCTGTGAATTAGGAGCATCAGTAAAGGAAGCCACAATAGATGATTTATTGAAAGGCAACAAAGTTCTGGTAAAAGCCAAAAACGAAAATGTTATTTTACAGTTTAAAGGTACTATGAAAAATTTGACTCTTGAAGTTTACAATGACGCATCCTTTGCAAACCTTAGAAACAGAGGATATCAAGGCGGATATATAATATTTCTGAAAGACGACTGTGGAAATCTATCACCCATTATGTGGCAATCAAAGCGCCTGCAAAGAGTAGTAAAGAGTACAATGGCTGCAGAAACTCTGATTCAAGTTGAAGCTGCAGAAGCAGCATTTTGGTTATCAAATTTACTGACTGAAGTATGTGGTCGTAATGTTTTAAATTCTATTATATGTTACACAGACAGTCGACAACTATTTGAAGCAGTTCATTCGATCAAATCTGTTGTGGATAAACGACTACGGATAGATTTGTCTATACTTAAAGAAATGATTGACAGAGGAGAAATAACAGATAAAAAAACTCACACTATTTCTAGGTCCCTGAGTTTAAGACAGTAAAACTAATTACAATAGTGTTGGATGGGGTTTTAGTTCTGTTTGGTGCAGATCTGATAGATTGGTACAACGTTGCGTTGCTGTTGTGTTGTTGTTGTGTTGCTGTTGTGTTTAATGATTGTTGCGTTAAACTCAAGTCAGAGCTACAACGATTATCAGGTTAGTCACATATTTCACCTTTTAACACTGGTAGCAGAGGGTGTACTAACCTGTTAAAGATGGCACACTACAAAGCCCCACCGACACTTGGTGATAACACTGATATGTGTTATGAGAACTGGAAAAAAGAAGTACAGATATGGCAATTATTTACTTCGCTGGAGAAGAAGAAGCAGGCACCTGCTATTTTTTTGACTTTGACTGGTCAAGCACGAGAAGCAATTTTAGAGATGGAACTTGAAGTGTTAAGTTCTGATGATGGTGTTAAGGAACTCGTGAAGAAGTTAGACTCCTTGCATCTTAAGGACTCGCACCATTCAGCTTATGAAGCATATGAAAAGTTTGAAAAATTTTGTAGACCTTCATCAATGACAATGAATGATTATATTATTGAGTTTGAAAGACTATACAACAAGCTCAAGAACTACGATATGGAATTACCTGAAGGAGTTTTAGCTTATCGTTTCATTAACAGTTCAAATATTTCGGAAAGTCATAAGCAGCTTATTAGAGCGACTTTGACAGAACTAAAATACACCAAAGCCAAAGAGCAGCTAAAAAAGATTTTTAGTGATCCTTCAAATTTTATTTTATGACTGATATCAAAATCGAATGGAGCTACCTACAGACAAAATAAAACTCAAAGTCGATTTAGAGACAACAGAAGAACATATACCCGAAGATTTGCAGATGTGAATAGAAGATTGAACCCATTAGATAGAAATGGTGAGCCTAGTAGATGTGCTATCTGTGGATCAGTTTTTCACTGGGCAAAGTCATGCTCAGATACACGTCAGGGACAGGAAAACAAAACAAAACAAGCACCAGATGAAGTTCAGGTAACCCTTATTGAAGAATGCATGACAAATCTTGTTGGAGAAACTTTGAGCATGGCGATACTTGACTCTGGGTGTACCAAAACAGTTTGTGGCGAAGAATGGTTGCAATGTTATCTGAACACATTGAATGATGGAGAGTTAAAGTCTGTGATTGAAAGAAAAAGTGCAACAATATTCAAGTTTGGAAGTGGTAAACATGTGACATCTGTTAAAAATGTCACCTTACCTACAATAATTGCTGGACGAAGCGTGATGTTATCCACAGATGTGGTACAGATACCATTACCCTTATTGCTAAGCAAGGAAGCTATGAAAAAGGCAAACACTAGAATAGACTTTGCCAACGATAAAATAATTATCTTCAACACAGATATACCAGTTTCTTTCAGTTCCTGTGGTCATTACTGTATTCCAATAGGAAGAGTTGGAAAGTTCAAAGAAGGAGACATTAAAGAAGAAGCACTTGCGATATGTAATGTTTTACAACAGAAAACACCACTGCAGAAGAAGGCTGCTGCAGTCAAACTTCATCGACAGTTCAGTCATCCTAATAGTTCAAGACTAAAACAGTTGCAAATATTAATGATGCTGAGATCTTTAATCATCTTGATGAGCTTGAGCATTCCTGCCAAATTTGTTTGAAATTCAAAAAGTCAAAGCCAACCCCGATTGTAGGTTTTCCAATGGCAAGACGATTCAATGAAACAGTAGCATTAGATCTGAAAGAATGGTCAGATTCACCAAAGGTTTGGTTCTTGCATTTAGTTGACCATTTTACTCGCTACAGTACTTCGTGCGTCATCAAAACAAAAAGGAAAGAAGAAATAATCAAACGAATCTTTCAAATATGGATTTCCATATTTGGTTCTGCTGAAAAATTTCTTGTCGATAACGGCGGAGAATTTGCAAATGAGGATTTTGTATCGATGTGTGAAAATGCCAACATCAGAATATGCACAACAGCTGCAGAAAGCCCTTGGAGCAACGGTTTGGTGGAAAGACATAATGCTATTCTTGGTTATAATGTTAGCAAGATGATGGAGGATAAGGTCACAGTCGATTTGGACATGGCAGTAGCCTGGTCAGTGAGCGCAAAAAATTCCCTGAAAAATGTCAATGGCTACAGTCCGAACCAACTTGTTTTTGGATTCAACCCAAATCTTCCGAACTGTGATAATGCGAAGTTACCAGCTTTAGAAGGAAAGACTTCCAGTGAGATTGTTGCAACAAATCTAAATGCTATGAACGCTGCACGGAAGGCGTTCATACAAAGTGAATCAGTGGAAAAGGTTAGAAGAGCATTAAGGTATCAAACAAGAACGTCAGGTGATGATAGATTTGAAACTGGGGACAAGGTATTTTATAAAAGAAACATAAGCAATGCTTGGAAAGGCCCAGGTAGTGTCATAGGACAGGATGGCAAACAGGTTTTAGTTCTGTTTGGTGCAGATCTGATACATTGGTACAACGTTGCGTTGCTGTTGTGTTGCTGTTGTGTTTAATGATTGTTGCGTTAAACTCAAGTCAGAGCTACAACGATTATCAGGTTAGTCACTTATTTCACCTTTTAACAGGTCAGTCATACCACCAATTCCCTTTGACCTAGGTGTGGAATTAGATCATGTTTTTGGTTCAAAGTGGCTGCTACAGGAATTATCCCATCTTGGCTTTACCATCAGCTATAACGAACTAACCAGGTTTAAACAGTCTGCCATGGTAACAGAAGATGCATCAGAGATTGTTGAGAGCTTACCACCAGATACATTTACACAATATGTTGCAGACAATGTTGACCATAACTTGTGTACTTTAGATGGGAAACAGACCTTTCACGGCATGGGAATCATCCAAGCTTCAATTAACAATACTGGAATCCAAAGACAGATGGTACCAATAAAAAGACAAAAACTGAAGCCTGTAAGTGAAGTTACACAGGACAGAGGCATCCCAATCGTACATTACATCAAATGTGATTCATCTGTCATGTCAAAGCTGGTTTTTAAATCCCTTGAACGAGATCAATGCCGACAAACTTTTGAAGCAGATATGAGGATTAATCGTCTTTGGCAAACAGCAACTACCTTTGGTCTGTCAAGACCAGGTTGGTCTGGCTTTATGCAAACGTATCGACTTGGCAAGTATCCTGGTAAGTCTGATGTAAATATTTTACCAATAATTAATCTGAATCCTTCGGACGAGACGTGTATCTATTCGACGTTGCTGTTTGTAATCAAGCAGTGTAAGAAGGGAAATTCGGGAACACCATGTATTACGTTTGACCAGCCGTTATGGTTAAAATCAGTGGAAATTGCAACCGAGAAAAGCTTGAAGATTGTGTGTCGCTTAGGAGGGTTTCACACAATGATGAGTTACCTAGGTAGCGTTGGCTCTGTCATGAAAGGTTCTGGCTTGTCAGAGTGTTTGCAATTAATCTATGGTGAAAATGCAACGTATCATATTGAAAGTGGCAAGGCTGTATCGAGAGCTTTAAGGGGTCACTTTCTCATTTACGATGCCTTAATGTCAAAGCTTGTTAGCGATATCCTTTCACCGGAAGACGAAAACATCAAGAAGTTGTACACATCCTTCGTATCTGGAAAAGTAACAACTGAAGAAATCGTAAATTCACCAGATTTGAATCTTCTTGAGAGACGTTTATCCGATAAAAAAGATTTCCTGTCCTGTAAATCGAGGACTGCAAAGTTATGGATACAGCATATCTACTACATCAATATTCTTAAGCTTTTTATATCAGCAGAGAGAACGGGTGATTGGCATTCTCATCTGTTAGCTGTATCTAAGATGTTGAATTTATTTGCAGCCACTGGACATATAAATTATGCTAAAAGTGCAAGGCTCTACCTACAGCAAATGAATGAACTTCCATCAAAATATCCTGATATTTATGAGAAGTTTGTAAGCAATGGATATCATATTGTCAGACGAACCGACCGGTTTTGGGGTGGGCTTTGGACCGATTTGGTTATTGAGCAAGTCATGATGCGCTCTATTAAATCTCGTGGCGGACTTACAAGAGGAAGAGGCATGTCAGAGAATGTGATTCTAACATGGGTTCACACAATGCATACTAGTGCCCAAATTCATGGTGCCATGACAGAACTAACGAAAAATCAACATAGAACGAGTAATCAGCATGTTGAACTCGGTGCTTCAAGAATGAAACGAGACCAATATGACTTAGAAAAAATAAAGACTTGGCTGGACATCAACGACCCCTTTGACGAGAACGAACCTTTGCTGAAAAGTATTGCCTCTGGATTAACCGCACAAGAGGGAGACAAGATTAATTGCGATGACGCTGAAAGTGTAGGAAAGTATATTCAAAACATATATAAAAAAACGTTTTTTTATTTATATGACAGCAATGGTTTTACTTTTTGTAGGAAAGACGGCAATACTCAAAAAGTTTGGGGAAGATGATGTGTACATAGAAGCAGCGGCAGCCTTTGAAGATGAAACTGCAACTCATGAAGAGATTCAAAAAGCTGGTGTGAGCATGGCCCTTCGAAGGTACTTGTGATTGGGTTACAAATGCCGATGTTTGAATTTTGTAAATATTGAACCAAACAAAGTTTCTTACGTTTCTGTTGCTAAAATTTGCAAAGTTCACTCTCGCAATATTTTGCTTCGGGAAGTATTAGGATTAACTAAGAAACAGATAAATCTGTAGCGTATGAAAAAACAGGGCTGCAGTTTATTTCTTTGTTTTTTATTGACAATGTGAAGAACGTTTTACAAACACATTTATATTGTCAATTTCTATTTATCTGTTTAGCTACAATGGAGGTATTCGTTCTACCCTACACGATTTGCGCTATAACACTTTTATGAAAATGTTGTCAACCTCAAAGACTACACTGAAACCTCAGACACTCCCACCAACCGAGAGAGCAATCTCCTTTCACTCCCTTCGCGTGCATTACCAAGTTATTGAATGGAAATCATTGCAAAATACATCATTGAACCCGACTGAATGGGGTTGGAGATTAGATCAGGATACCTACGAACCAATAATAACAGATCTGGAGCAAGCACCTGACAACATCCTTAAATTTATCCGTTGCAACTGTAAATTGTCAAACAAGAACCCATGTGGCACAAACGTTTGTGCTTGTCGAAAACATGGTTTGGTATGTGTATCTGCATGTGTAGATTGTCACGGTGTCGATTGTGAGAACTCTGGCTCCTTGCAAGATCCTAGTGATGCTGCTGTCGATGATTACGATGATGATGATTATGATTATGACAACATTTTTACTATCTTAGAGAATGAATTATTATGAATATACCGAACTGCTTTGAAATATTAAATTTTTCATTTTTTAAGGCCCGTGGAAGGGGAGGGGGTGGTTGGGATTGGAAATGTTTTTTCCTGCATGCGACAGAAAATTGAAGATATCTTTTTCCCTGTTGGTTTCTGACTAACGGTGCCTAAGAGTTTTGTAATCAGAATAAAATTTCGCTTCTAAGGGTATATAACATGACCATATTTGAGAAAATCGCCCGAACACCCATTTTTCGACTGGGCCAAAATACCCCCTGCCGGGTTTGGCCCGAAAAAAACAATGTTGCCCAAGATATTTTTCGGAGGATTTTTGATATGTTATTCTACATAAAATTGCGGTTCTGTTGATACCAAAATTACTAAGTTAACAATTTTTTCCGGGTTCATTCCGTTTTCATGCTAATTTGACTACACTATTATGAGATAGTCAATAACGAAAAGTAGCGAAAACAAGGCGGAATTTCTATGAAGCGGGAGGCGGGTCAATAATGCGTAGTCCAATATCGTTTCAATTTATTGTGCGACCACCATTTCTAGAAATCGTGGTCCAAGACTTTTGCGACGGCGCTTTCTAGAAGTAGTGGTCGAAAATTGCGCCCCCTCTTTTAGAAAGCGGCATCCAGAAACGGCGGTGCTTCTTAGAATTAGGCGTCAGTATATTTTTTCGGCCCCGCGTTCCAGAAAGCAGCGCCCAATGTTCTTTAGGACGACGCATTCTACAAAGCATCGGTGCAAATATTTCCGACGCATTCTAGAACGCGTCGGCGCTCAGAAATAATGTCTGTATCTTAAATTAGAAATGTCATTGTTGTTTTTAAATAGAATTTATGAAAATGTTTCATAGAAACTTTCTAGAAAGAGGCGTCCAACCTGAATAATTTGTCCTGCAAATTAGACATTTCTAGGAAAACAACGTGTGCACGAAGCGTGGTTGGCCAAGCAGCAGTGCAGGAAGCTGCAAGGATTCTCACTGACGCCACTAGATGAAGATTATGTGTACGTACATAGCTAGCTAGCTAGTTACCTAATTTTTTCCTCCTCTTTGGCAGCAAACTATTCTGTATTCTGTCTGTGTTCTATATATATAAAATCAACTGTAGCTAGATATAGGTCAATGTGACATAGACAGACCTGGTGGTGGAATAATGAGGTTGACCAGTGTATAAAGGAAAAGAGGAAACTTTGGAAAGAGTGGAAGTCAGGTGGTAGTAAAAATATTTACTTAGTAGCTAAGCGTCGTGCTCGTACAGCAGTGTATAAGGCAAAATCAGAAGCAGAGAGAAACAGATTTGCAGATGTGTTAAGAAGGGAAGACCAGCGCAATGAGGTATTCAAGATAGCAAAGCAAATGAAGAAGACTAATCAAGATGTTGTAGGTGAGAAGTGTATACGTAATGATGAAGGTGTTTTGGCTAGCACAGTGGAGGAGAAAAGGGTAGCTTGGAAGAATTATTATAAGAGGTTGCTTAACACTGAGTTTGATTGGGATGAGGATAATTTGTCTGATGATGATGTTGTAGAAGGTATGCAGATCAAGACAGAATGGGTAGTGGAGGCTATTAGTAAATTGAAGATTGGCAAGGCTGCAGGAGTATCAGGTATTGTTGCAGAGATGGGAAAAGCATCTGGATATATTGGAGTTGAGCTTATTACAAGTCTTGCTAATCAGATTATAAAGGACGGTGCTATTCCAGTCGAGTGTAATAGTGAATTGTTTCAAGGGCAAGGGTGATGCATTAGAAAGAGGTTACTATAGAGGTTTGAAGTTGGTTGATCAAGTAATGAAAGTTATTGAACGAGTGATTGATAAGTTACTTAGAGAAAGAATTGATATAGATAAGATGCAATTTGGTTTTGTTCCAGGGCATGGCACTACAGATGCAATAGTTTTACTCAGACAGCTTCAGGAAAAGTATTTAGGAAAGAGAAAGAATCTCTATTTTGCCTTTGTAGATTTAGAGAAAGCTTTTGATAGAGTGCCACGTAAAGTTATTTGGTGGGCTATGAGAAAATTAGGTGTGGATGAGTGGCTAGTTACGATGGTACAGTCTATGTACAGCAATGCTAGAAGTCGTGTCAGGATTAACGATTCACTTAGTGATGAATTTAGTGTAAATGTTGGTGTACATCAGGGTTCTGTACTTAGTCCTTTGTTGTTTGTTCTAGTCTTAGAAGCGCTGTCGATGGAGTTCAGAACAGGTTGTCCATGGGAGTTATTGTATGCAGATGATTTGGTTCTCGTAGCAGAGTCGATGGAAGAATTAGTTGAAAAGTTTGAGAATTGGAAGAAAGGACTAGAAGAGAAAGGGCTAAGGGTGAACACATCAAAGTCTAAAGTCATGATTAGTAGCATTGCAGCCAAGTGTGACCTTGTAGTTGGAAAGTGGCCTTGTGGAGTTTGCAGGAAAGGGGTTGGTAGTAACTCAAATTTTTGTCAGACTTGCAAGCATTGGGTACATAAGAAGTGCAGTAGTATTGGTGGAAGGTTAAGAGCTGACATTCAGTTTGTATGCAAGCGTTGCAAAGATGAGATTATAGAGAATGAAGTATTTCCAGCTTTAATGATGTACAACAGTGGCTCGTTAGAGATAGTTGAGAACTTCTGTTACTTAGGTGATATGTTGGGCAGTGAAGGGGGTGTTGGAAGAAGTGTTACAGAAGATGAAGATTCAACTTCACAAACCTTCCAATCTGCTGCAATGTCTGTCGCTCTTGAGGAATCGTCCACACTCAAAAAGAAACGTATCCCAAAATGTCCTGGCTGCAAGGAACTTCTGGCTCTACACGACTTTGGTATTCCCAGTCGTCACTGCCCAGGTCGTCGTTCTAGCGCTACCAACACTGTCACATCAGCTGCTTCGACACTTTCCTCAACTATCGCTAATAATCCAATGTCTTCAATCCAAAGATCTTCGCCTCTGCAGTCTCACCTGGCCACATCAAACAAATCTTCTTCGCCGTCTCATCTAGCTGCTCTTCGAAATCAGCTGGCTGTCTTAGAACAGGAAGAGCTATCCCTAAGGGAAAGTTTACAAACAGAAGAGCAACACCTTCTCAATCAGATTGCTGCTCGACAATCAGAATTAGCTAGGCTTCGCTCAGCTTCTTCCAGAAATGCCCGCCCAGCACAAATTTTAAGCACTTCCCCGTTGCAGCAAACTGTAAATCAAACCAATCGTGTTCAAGACAATCTCCGCCCTTCACCTCTTGACGTACAACCGCCATCTTGTTTTGCTTCCTTGCTTGCTCCGCAACAGTCCGCCAATTTGTTGACCAATCGCACTGTCTCGTCACAACAACAAACACGCTCCCTATCGGATGTTTTTCGCCAGCAAGAAGACCGTAGTTCAGAATTGTTTCTGCGCCCTGCACTTTCTTCCAACACTGGAAATGGTAAGCCCCTTCGTATTGTCGATTTTGTGTCTCGTCTTCGTCCTGTGGAGCAGGAGAAAGTTATTTCTACTGATCCTGGTTCGCAAACTACGCTAATGTTGGCCATTGGTAATAAGAAGCCAAGACTGGAATCTCTTTCCATGGAACAATATAACATAGCTAATTTGAGAATTTTTTATGAATTATTGTCTTCTGCCAGATTGCCAACCTCGTCCGATTTACGTGACTATTTGTCTTATTCCATTAAGATCTTAGAGTTGGCTAGAAAGTATACCTGGGAGTCTGTGCCGAAGTATGACGATGAATATCGAATTCTTCAGCACACTTATGGCTATCCATGGAGCTTTGACAATAGCCATTTGCATGAAGTGATGCTTATACCTCGTTGGGCCTCCCCTCCTGTCTCTAACACTTCCAGTACCTTAAGTAAGGGAAATTCAGGTTCACCTGCCTCAGGATCGTCTTCGGGGTTTCCTACACATACTTCTTCCGGTGTGGAAATATGTCGTAATTTTAACCGCCAAAAAGGTTGCCAGAAAACAGAATGTAAATTCACCCACGTCTGCAACCGCAAAATTGGTAATCAGGCTTGTGGCAAACCTCATTCTGGACAAAACCACAATTCTGACAATTGACTACCCTCAGAATTTCGCACTCCTCTTAATGTTGACTTATGGACCAATGAACTGGCTGAAGACCCAGATCGTGACTTCCTCCTTGATGGAATTCACTGTGGTTTTCAGCTTCTTCCTAAGGACTCTGATTTATTGCCTGCCGAAATGAATAACTACTTTTCTGTTACCAGTCCTACAGCTCATATGAAAGTAGAAGTTACTCTGCTGGATGAACTTAAAACTGGTAACTATATTCTTACTCAATGTAAACCTACCATTGTCAGTGCTCTTGGGGCTGTCCCCAAACCTGACTCTGCCGAGTTACGCATTATACATGACTGTTCCATGCCAGTTGGAAAGGGTGTCAATACGTACATTGATATTGAAAAACAAAAATTTCAAACTATCGATGATGCCTGTGCTATGATCAAACAGGGATATTTTATGGCCAGGGTTGATCTACGCCATGCATATCGGTCAGTGCCTGTTCATCCATCAAACTATGCTGCGCTTGGTCTAAAATGGCGGTTTTCTGGAAGCACTCGGTACTCATATCTTGTCGATACTCGACTTCCTTTTGGAGGTCGAAGTGCTCCTGGAATATTTCATCGCCTTACACAATCTGTTCGTCGTATGATGCTAAGACGAGGTTTTCCTCTCGTTATTGTCTACCTAGATGATTTCCTTGTTATTGGCCGAACACAGGCTGAATGTTATGAGGCCTATAACACACTCTGTAAATTACTTGTTGCACTAGGGTTTCAGCTTAGCCCTGCTAAGTTGGTTCCTCCATGCCAGCAACTTACTTTTCTTGGAATTCTGCTTGACACTGTGTCACTTACCCTTTCTCTTCCACCTGCTAAACTGGATGCATTGAGGGAAATAGTGTCACATTTTTTAACCAAGCAGAGAGCCTCTAAGAAAGAGTTGCAACGCCTTGCTGGTCGCCTAAATTGGGCTTGTAAAGTCGTGTATGGTGGTAGAACGTTCTTGAGACGTGTCCTGGATCTGATGAACACCTTGTCTTCCCCTGCCTCGAAGTGTCGCTTGACGCTCGAATTTCACAGGGATATAGCTTGGTGGGATCAGTTCTTGGGTGTGTTTAATGGACAATGCGATTTCTATGACCAAAGACCTATTACCAGTCTGCAAACTGATGCTTGCTCTGACGCTGTTGGTGCCTTTTTTGAGGGTGATTGGTTCTATTCTCATCTATGGGTAGACCATTCCCCTCTTGCCTCTTTGCATATTAATTTTAAGGAAGCCCTGTGTGTAGTTCTTTCTGCTATTCGCTGGGCTCCCACTTGGAAGAACAAAACTATTCATGTCTTCTGCGATAATACTGCTGCTGTTGCTATGCTTAATAAAGGAACTACCCATCACCCTGTTATGATGGACTATTTACGTCAGTTGTTTTGGTTATCGGCTACCTTCAATTTTCGTTTGAAGGCTTTCCATGTAGCTGGTGCTCAGAATGTCCTTGCTGACGACATATCACGTCTTCATTCAAGACAACACTTATTATCATTTTTGCACTTTTTGCAGCTCAACTCACTGACTTCAGTCTGTGATTTGGTTGCCATCAATCATATGTCTGCCTATTCTTATTATTTTCTCATTGGTAAGTATACCATCTGTGGTAGCTAATTTTTGTATTCTCCTTCCTCTAGAGTTGCCCCCCTTCGTTTCGGAGTTGGTGCACGACGTTGTCCTTTTTCGACAGGCCACCTATGCTGAGAATACAAAAAAGAGCTATCGCACACATCGCAAGGCCTATGAATGTTTTTGTAGCCAGATGTCTTCGCCACTTGTCCCTGCCTCCACAGATTTTTTATGCCTATATATTGCCCATTTGGCTAGGTTTTTACTACCACAATCAGTTTGTATGTATCTAAATTTTGTTGGCCTTCTACATCTTGAGATGGGATATGCTAATCCTCTAACCAACAATTGGACACTATCAACAGTTTTAAAAGGTATGAAGCGTATGCTTGGTGTTCCGGCCAAGCCACGTCTTCCTATTACCACTGCTCTTCTTTTTGGTATTCGTTCTCGCCTTAACCTAAATTGTAGCTTTCATGCTTCATTTTGGGCTGTTTGTTTAGTTTCATTTTTTGGTCTGTTCCGTAAGTCACATTTATTGCCAGCATCTTCTACGATATTTAATCCGCTCAAACAACTAGTTCGGTCTGATTTTACTTTTCATGACGACCATATTCTCGTTCTAGTTAGATGGAGTAAGACCATCCAACTGGGACAGCGCACAATTACTGTTCCACTGGTGGCTATTCCTTCTTCTCCTCTTTGTCCAGTTCGGGCTATTTTGCATGCTTTTTCTCTCACTCCAGGTGTTCTGCCTGATGCTCAAGCCTTTTGTTGGCGCAAATCCTCGATGCTACCCAACACTATATTGACATATCGGACTTTCATGTCCTTTATGAAAAAAGTGTTGACAGAGTTAGGGTGTTCTACCTCCCAATATGGTACCCACTCGTTTCGCTGTGGGGGTGCTACCTTTGCTTTAGAGGCAGGTGTTCCCCTGGATGTCATATCCTTATTGGGGGACTGGAAATCTGATAGTATGTTCTCTACCTTCACATGCCCCTTGCTCAGCGGTTTTCTGCCCAACGACTTATGGCATCACACCTTGCATGACATATTTTATTTTATTTTATTTTCTACTACTACTTTGGATTTGGACTCTATGTTTTCACATATTTTACGTTGTGAGCTATGCTATGTATATATATATTTTGTTCACGCTTATTAATATTATATAGAGATGTGTTATTACCTTGGCTTTGTTGTTGCTTATATTATATATGTGTTCTACTTTCATTTCATGCTTGTATATATTTTCAGCTATTACTATATATAAATGTTTTGTAATTTTTGTCCTATCTACAGCAATAGAACTGTACTCTACAATGATGAGTTTTTTATGTGTGAGTTTAAGTGACTCATAAATATATATTTATGAGTGTTTAAATGCACACATATATAGATCTTCTTCCTACAGTACTCTGGTTTGTATTGCCCATAGTTAGTTTACCATTTACCTATGTGCCTTTTCTGGTCAGCAGTATATATTTTGGTCAGCAGTCTTGCTAGTATTTAAGCTGCAGTTGCCTCATGGTTTCCCTTTTCAATTCTAGCAGTTTTTCTTCCTCCTCCCTCCCTGCTGCTATTATATATACCTCTATGTTTTCACATATTTTACGTTGTGAGCTATGCTATGTATATATATATTTTGTTCACGCTTATTAATATTATATAGAGATGTGTTATTACCTTGGCTTTGTTGTTGCTTATATTATATATGTGTTCTACTTTCATTTCATGCTTGTATATATTTTCAGCTATTACTATATATAAATGTTTTGTAATTTTTGTCCTATCTACAGCAATAGAACTGTACTCTACAATGATGAGTTTTTTATGTGTGAGTTTAAAGTTCCTGGGGCAAAGCCCAGAGGCAGACCGAGAAAGACTTGGCAGGAGGTTATAAGGACAGACTTGATACAGCGGAAGTTGAGTTTAGATCTAACACAGTCTAGATCAGATTGGAAGAGGGTCATTAATATACCCGTCCAACCCATGCTAGCATGGAAAACAGACGTTAAGCCGAGAATGATGATGATGATGAACACAGTTACTTCTGACTTAATAACCAGACATTGCAACACCTTGTCCCCCAGCTATTTAGTATAACAAAAATTGAATTTTGATACCCACAAAAAAAGTTAAGTATGTTATGTGTGCTGTAAATCCACAAGGATATATAATATGCACCTGTAAAGTTTTTCATATTATATTTATGCCCTGTTGGTCTAATGGCTATACACTCATGCAAATGAGAGATCCAGGTTCAAATCCCGGACAGGGCTAGAAAAAACATAATTATCTACAACAAACAGGTAATAATAATGATTGTGAGGATAATTGGTATTCTTTGAATTGTAGGGGGTAGTGTTAAATACATTCATCACTTTCATTTATAGAGCACAAAAACTCGATTGAGGGATATATCCATACAATCATTAACTGCGTTGTCATTTTGTCTGAAAAAACAAAAAGTTTTTTAAACACATTTTTTATCTCAAATCTTCACAAAACCTAACCTATACAGCCTGATGTTTACTTTTATTTCTGTACGAGATTTATTTTTTTAGATCGTCTGTGTGTATGGTGTGGAGGAAGAATATTAGAAACTGTCTGTGCAGCACATGTGTTAATTTTTATGCTTGAAATGTTTTTACGAAAAGCTTCGTTAATAAAATCTTGTATATTTTCACACAGTGTGTTGATTTTTTTCTACATTTATTCGACTTTACTTGACGTGTATTTTTTATAGGAAACGAAAACATGAGTGTAATTACCCCAACCTCGTTAATTAACCCCTATGTTACAGCTTTCAGCGATTCGGCGATTTACGGTACCTGAACCCTAGTTTCTTATAAAACAAAGCGTACGTACGAATCCTACACAATACAATATTTACTTACTTTTCAATTTTTGTCTTTTTCTGTGGTGGCTTGACGGTATCAGATAATCAGATAACGATTCGTCGTCTGACAAAATGATCAAGGTATCCTAAATGTAACCGGAAAATAGTATGTTGCATCAAAAGGTCCTATCAAAACTTTGGCTAAATACATCCCATTTGCTTATCGTTTAATTAAGCAGACAATAGCAAGCTTACCTTGTTCTCCTCATTTGTTAAATCAATAAAAAGTGACATATTGATTAGTCGATGTGTAAATTATTAAATTGCGTTTTGGTCTAGACGTCTTAACCCCTCAAGAAGTCGATCAATCGAAAAGGAAAAACACGAGGGCAGGAGATGCATTTCGTTCCGGATGATTTGGATCAGAGCTTTGCCAACGCAATTTAGTTTCCCAGATCTTACCAATCATGACATGACCCCAATTTGAGACCAAAATAAGTAAAAAGACACTGGGGAGGAGGTTGATTTGCTCTACGCTAGATTGTGGACCCCGGTTACTCAAAGCTAGAATTGGCCTTATTTTTCCGGATCCCGTCTGCAAATCGGTGAATTAAAAAAAACAAAGATGGTAGATGCAACTCCCCAACTCGCTGCGTCGCAACTCGCTAACTCCCCAACTTTGCAACTCCCTGTGTAAGTTTACTCTTTCTAGAAATGGTGGTCGCAAAATAAATTGATTGAAACGATTTTGGACTACGCATTATTGACCCGCCTCCCGCTTCATAAATTTCGATCTTCAGATTCCGGGTAAATTCGACAGAATTCGATTTCTATCCTCGGCATTTTTTACTAGGTCGCGTTGTGACGTACGGAGTGTGGTTTCTATACGGAGTAATACTCCGTATAGCTACTATACGGAGTTTGGTTTAGCTATACGGAGTCTGCCAACGAATGTTCTTAAAGTGAAATATTGCAATATATGACAAATATTGCAATATATAACGACTGTTTAAAACTATTTCCGAAAAAAATAAAAAATAATCACCATAGAGAACAAGTTAAAAAGACAAGCACATCATTTTCCTACTTTTTTATCCATCGTAAACATACGAAGTATATTGTAGCTATACGGAGTGTGGGAACATTAGTTTGATTGCAGCAAACGGATTATGGCATACAGATTGTGAGATACCGAGAGTATGTTATGCAGAATTTGCTATGCGGAGTATGCAGAATGTGCTATAATGTGTATGCCATACGGAGTATGCTATACGGACTATGCCATACGGAGTGTACGGACTATGCCATACGGAGTATGCTATAGGGAGTATGCCATACTGGAGTATTCTATACGCATTTTGCCTGCTTTCAAAAGGACAAAAAAGAAATTCAAAATTACCTTCTGATTTTGGTTAACTGCAACACCACATACAACAACAGAATTTCACGTATACTGACAAACTTCGAACGTTTTGCACCGCATGCTTTGATGTACAATTCGTAAAGTCTCCCCATTTTTTCAAAACTTATCTTTTTTGGTTCAGACAGGAAATTTGTCTGGTGCTCAATGTGTCTATTCATTGGGCCAAAAACTCGCGTGAACAACGACCCTGCCACGTAAAAAAACACCAATTTTTGAGACTCAGTTTGTAATGTTGAAAAGGTTATATAATTAATTAGGTTCGTTGTATTATCAGCTAAAGATTAAGCTTGGTGGCAGTTCTACTAATACTAATTGGTACTCTGCATGTTTGTCTCTTATTTTAGACTTTTTTCTTCTTATACAAATTATTTGCTTGTTTTAGGCACGATTTTCTAAACTGGAATAGCCCAGAGTAAATTTTTAATAAGAATGCTTAGTTTAGACTTCGACGCTCATGCTGCATTCGCAAATGTCTAGCCAAACCAGTGTCGGCATTATACTCTCAAAGCTGTCTGTGCCGCTCGCAGCTTTTTGTACTAAATATTTCCGTCTGTACGGAGTAAACATGTCGATATACGAAGTTATACTCCGTATACGCATGCCTATACGGAGCCGTACTCCGTATAGCTGCACACTCCGAATGGAACAGCGTGACAGGTTTGACCTAGTCTAAATCCGTGCCTGCTTTGTGTTTATTTTGGCTATTCTCGGATCCGGGGGTTAACATCATCAAATTTGGAAAAAGAAAACAAGGAACTTTTGAGGAAAATGAGTGGCATATTTGGATTTATCAGCAAAAATTATATAACATAGGAAATTTAGAAAACCAAAAGATTATTAGAACAGGATTTATTGGAATTTAAAGTTTTCAAATTTTATAGAAGTTTGACCATAATATTTCACTGCGGTTAATTTGTGTGGTCATTTCTTCATAAAACATCAAAAGTTTGGCTGCTAATAGAGGCAGTTGTTCTGATCATTTTTGTTGAAAATGATCAGAAAATTTTAAGCATGTTAACCCGGATCCGAGAATAGACTGTTATTTGCTTTCTATAGCTATTGTAAGTTTTATATGTAAGCTTTATAAGTTTATCTACGTGTATCTAGGCTCCTTTGTACTATGTCGTTGACGCATATAAGCCGGTACTCTTAATGACCGACTTTTTCCTACAAAATACCCACAGTAATTTGGGGAAATTTGGGGATGTCGGGCTTCCTACGTCAGCCATAAAACATTTGGACAGATGCGTGTGTGAGGCTTGTGTATCTTATTATTACTTGATATTATTATCACTTATTATTATTATCATAGTATCAAATATAGGAAATTCCAATATTATAGAAATTACTTTGACACCAATAAACACAATATTAAACACAATATTAAAAAGTTTCGGAAGGGCATCAATGAATACTTATACTTTGAATACTTTGAAGTAGATTTTGTGAGATCTTCACGCATCCAACTCGGCGAGTCCAATGCTCATCATGCCAATGATGCTGTTCGTGTTGGCCTTTCGAAACTGAACATAATTTGGTATCAGTGGCTCATCAGGAACAGTAGCAAGAAAGCAATCCAACTTCGACTTGAAACAGTCTATGTTGCAATCAGATAGGTTGCGTATTGATTTTGGTAGACCATTAAACAATCGTACTCCTTGAACAGCCAAGCTAGCACAACGAATCTTATAAAATGGCCCTTTCTTGATTTTTTAAATAAGAACAGGAAACAAAACACTCCATCCATCTATCCAACAAAATGGAAAAACAGTTACAGATCCAAAAGACATTGCCTCCTTGATAAACTTATATTTCACCAATGTGGCTCCAGAACTGATTAAAAAATTGCCAAAAAGTTCCTCAAAAAGAAATTATATATAATGACTTTTTAAAAGATAGAAATCCTTTTTCATTTTTTTGTTCTCCAATCTCTTTCCAAGAGGTTGAAAAATATTTATCTGCACTGGATCAAACCAGGTCAGTTGATGTATACAATTTTCCTATTAAACTAATAAAACAATAAGCCGTTATCTATTATAATTAATAAGTCTTTTTCAGAAGGCGTATTTCCGGACACATTAAAGTATGCAAAGGTCATTCCTCTTTTCAAAGGTGGGAATAAAAATGAAGCAAAAAACTATAAGCCGGTATCAATTCTTCCATTATTTGACAAGATAATAGAAAAAGTCATGCATGTAAAACTAATGTCCTTCTTGAACCGTTACAAAATATTATCACCATCACAATATGGATTTCAAAAAAATAAGTCAACTAGCTATGCAATCTTAGATTTAATTACCAAATCTTCATTAGCAGAAAAGAGTCATTCAATCACAATTTTTCTTGATTTTGCTAAGGCATTTGATACGGTAAAT
Source organism: Hydractinia echinata (assembly GCA_030067915.1). Classification (NCBI taxonomy): domain Eukaryota; kingdom Metazoa; phylum Cnidaria; class Hydrozoa; order Anthoathecata; family Hydractiniidae; genus Hydractinia; species Hydractinia echinata. Next base: position 27,799 of record JASGCC010000298.1, on the reverse strand, counting down.
CATTCAATACTTCTGAAAAAACTGGAACACTATGGAATTCGAGGAATAACTAATAAATGGTTCAAGTCATATCTGTCAGGTCGGAAACAAAGTGTGTCAGTCTCAAATATTTTATCAGAAGCATTACAAATAAGTTGTGGAGTACCACAAGGATCCATTTTGGGACCAATATTATTTCTATTATACATAAATGACATTTCAAATGCTTCGCCCTTCTTTAATTACACTTTATTTGCAGATGACACTAGTTTATTTATGAAACATAGGAACAAGCAAGAACTATTTAAAAAACTAATGCAAATTTAACTTGTGTTTGTGATTGGCTCATTGCAAATGTCTTAAGTCTAAATGTTATAAAGTCTAATTTCTTATTTTTCAGCAATGAGGACCATATTGATGTTCCAAATGTTGAAATACTAGGAACAGGTCTCGCTCGTAAAAAATCGGTAAAGTATCTAGGAATATTAATAGACGACAAACTTTTGTGGGATGTTCATATTAAATCTGTCACAAGTAAAATTTTACAAGGTATTGGTGTCTTGAAACGTCTCAAGTGTGTTCTTCCATATAAATCTTTACTCTCCATATACTACAGCTTAATCCAATCACATATCCAATATGGCATTGTTAACTGGGGGTCACCAGACACTAAAAATATTAATACTTTAAATAGACTAGTAACTAATTGTCTAATTATCACAATATTCTAACCACTACTAGTAATCAGTCTGCCAAGGATCTAAAGCTCTTGACATTTAATCAAATATACATTATAAACGCATGTAGGTTGTTATTAGAATATTATAATGATAATCTGCCACCTAATATTCACATCATATTTAAAGAATCAAGTAGACTATACATAATCATAACACTAGGCTGTCTCAGAACAAGGGTCTTCATATTCCTCATAAAAACAAATACCTTTCTTTACTGTATCTAGGTCCTACTTACTGGAATCGTCATTGTTTAGACTTACAAAAAGATACTCTTGTATCCACATTTATTTATAACTTGAAAAAAAAATTGTTGAAACTATAGTTTTATCAAACTTATTTTTGCAAAACTGAATAGTATTTCCACTACCAGTTTTACAAACAACATCATTTGATCAGACTTTTATATTATATATTACGGGATAGGTTCTGCTTGGAACGGGATAGGTTCTGCTTGGAAAAAGTTCAGAGAGTTACTTCCTTTGTTGACTAGCAGAGTCTTGTCAATTGAGGTAAAAGGTAGGTTGTATGAGGCCTGTGTAAGAAGTGTTATGTTGTACGGTAGTGAGACATCGGTAGTGAAGCAGGAAGATCTTGACCGTTTAGAAAGGAATGATATGAGAATGGTTAGGTGGATGTGTAACACCAGTCTGAGAGACAGAAAGAGTTCAGATGAGCTAAGAAGCAGGCTAAGTATCCGTAGAATTAAAGATGTTATCCAGATAAGAAGATTGAATTGGCTGGGGCACTTGGAAAGAATGGAGGAGGATAATTGGGTAAGAAAGTGTAGAGACTTGATAGTTCCTGGGGCAAAGCCCAGAGGCAGACCGAGAAAGACTTGGCAGGAGGTTATAAGGACAGACTTGATACAGCGGAAGTTGAGTTTAGATCTAACACAGTCTAGATCAGATTGGAAGAGGGTCATTAGTATACCCCGTCCAACCCATGCTAGCATGGAAAACGGACGTTAAACCGAGAATGATGATGATGATGATGGTAATATGTTTTGTTATTTGTAACTTTTTGACCTAATTTCTTACATTTCTAACATTTTTTGACTTAATGAGGTTTATTTGCAAAGGAAACACTCCCTAATCGCTCTCAGTACCCTTTAACATTGTTCGATGTATTTTTGAAAAACGAAAAGTTTATTGTATTTATATTTTTTAAAACAGAAAATTTCATTGTATATATTTATTTCGTTTACACGGCTTAGAAAATCCTTGTGGTTGTTTTCGTGTACACTTAGTTGTAACCTTAGTATTTATACAGAATACTTGCTTGCTTGCTTGCTTGCTTGCTTGCTTGCTTGCTTGCTTGCTGCTTCTTGCTTGCTTGCTTGCTTGCTTGCTTGCTTGCTTGCTTGCTTGCTTGCTGCTTGCTTGCTTGCTTGCTTGCTTGCTTGCTTGCTTGCTTGCTTGCTGCTTGCTTGCTTGCTTGCTTGGCTTGCTTGCTTGCTTGCTTGGCTTGCTTTGCTTGCTTGCTTGCTTGCTTGCTTGGCTTTGCTTGCTTGCTTGCTTGCTTGCTTGCTTGCTTGCTTTGCTTGCTTGGCTTGCTTGGTTGCTTGCTTGCTTTGCTTGTTGCTTGCTTGCTTGCTTGCTTGCTTGCTTGCCTTTGCTTGCTTGCTTGCTTGCTTGCTGCTTGCTTGCTTGCTTGCTTTTGCTTTGCTTGCTTGCTTGCTTGGCTTGCTGTGCTTGCTGTGCTTGCTTGCCTTGCTTGCTTGCTTGCTTGCTTGCTTGCATTGGCTCTTTGCTTGCTTGCTTGCTTGCTTGCTTGCTTGCTTGCTTGCTTGCTTGCTTGCTTGCTTGCTTGCTTGCTTGCTTGCTTGCTTGCTTGCTTGCTTGCTTGCTTTGCTTGCTTGCTTGCTTGCTTGCTTGCTTTGCTTGCTTGCTTGCTGCTTGCTTGCTTGCTTGCTTGCTTGCTTGCTTGCTTGCTTGCTTGCTTGCTTGCTTGCTGCTTGCTTGCTTGCTTGCTTGCTTGCTTGCTTGCTTGCTTGCTTGCTGCTTGCTTGCTTGCTTGCTGCTTGCTTGCTTGCTTGCTTGCTTGCTTGCTTGCTTGCTTGCTTGCTTGCTTGCTTGCTTGC